>CAMXCT020001813.1:402406-404906 GCA_947184155.2 Cladocopium goreaui
CGCCGCCTTGTGCGGTACTACTGGTATAGATAGGTAATAAACCAACAAACATAACTGGGTACCACCTTGTAGTAATATTTGGATGGTGACTTGTACCCTGTCTTTCTTTCGGACTCTATTTGTATGTTCTTTTCGTCCCCATAGTATACAACCATTTCTTGCAAACATTCTCTTTGTTTTGGTTGGTTACACTCCATAATCTCCATTTCTGTTGGTTCTCATCCCATTCTGGTTGGTCAAATCCACAAAAGAATAATGCGAACACATTTACGGCTGGGGATATGTCTCCACATTTTCGGGAGGTCATATGCAAAATTTGCTTTGTTACATCCCAATTTCTGTAGGTTGTATGCGCTTGTTAGCCGGGAGTTGTATCACCCAATCAAGTAGAAGTGATATCATAGTCGAAGGAAGTTTAGAAGTCAAACTTCCGACAATAGGGACAGATGAAAAAAACAGAGGTGGGAAGAGTCAGAGAAGAGAAGAGAAGAAGAAAGAAGATCAGAGAAGAAAAAGAGTCAGAAGAAAGAGGATGCAGGTGCACGAAAAGATAGAAAAGTCGCGAAACACTGTGTTTTTCCAATGTTTTGGGGCTCCGGAGGGTCGAAGAATAGGCTCGCTAAAGCGGAGGGTGCGGAGCCATCTGGCCAGATGAGAGATGAAAAATTGCGCGCCGGTGTGGCGAGAAGCAGATTTGGAAGTCAAAATGGTAAAAACACCTGGGTCTCGGAGCACTTTTGGAAGTTGAGATAATGAAAAAGTGCACGCCGTTGTGGCGCGAAGCACATTTCGAAGTCAAAATGGTAAAAGCACCACATGTTCGGACCACTTTTGGACCTTCAGCCGCAGCACGCTATACAACAACCACGGCAACAACAACAACCACCACGACCACAACCACAACCACAACTGCAACTACGACTACAACAGCGATATCTACCACTACCACAACTACAACTACAGCTACAGCTACACTACAGCACAGCTACAACTACAGCGACAACTACAACTCCACTACACCACACTCCACTTCACCACACTAGACTACCACTACGATTACCACTACCACTGCTACCGCTACACTTACACTTACGCTTACAACTACAACTGCAAACGCAACTGCAACTGCAACTACAACAAATACGAAAACTACAGCTACAGCAACAATAACAACTACAACTACAACTGCGACTACAGCCACTACTACAACTACAATTGCAGCAACATCAACTACAACAACATCAACTACAACCACAACTGCAGCTAGACCTACAACTACAACTACAGCTACAACTACAACTACAGCGACAACTCCACTACACTAAACTCCACTTCACTTCACCACACTACACTACCACTACCACTACCACAACCACTACCACTACCACTACACTATTACTACAACAGCTACAACAACCACAACTACAACAACTGCAGCAGCTACTACAACTACAACAGTACAACTACAACTGCAACAACATAGCTACAGCTACAGCTACAACTACACTACAGTACAATTACAGCTAGAACTGCAACTGCAGCTACAAGTACATTGGGCCACACTACACCACACTTCATCCAGCAATTGTGGGTGAGGTGACCACTGCAACCATTGCAGCCACTCCAAAAGAAACACAACTCCAACCACCTTTCGGTCCATCAGTGGATTCGCTCTGCCATCCGTGAGTCACAACAACCAACCCTTCGTATGGGTTTCCTATTTTTGAAACTTCCGCCACCGCCTTGTGCGGCACTACTGGTATATCAGTAATATTCAGTAAAACCCAAACCATATAACCATGTCACATTGTGAAAAACCATGACTATATCTGTTACAGTTACAACTGTAGATGCCAAACGCCATCATAAACATTGTATACTGTATTGTATACTGTACCCTACATATATATATATAATATACAAGTATATATATATGTGGTACCCCCACCACATGTCCAGCGTTTTTGCGCCGACGACAACGTCAACGTCCACGATTCGGGGGCCAGGAGATTGTCGGCTTCGCACGCTCTTCGCTGGTCTCGTTGGGCAGCCAGCAGGCCATACTGGGGGAATCAGCATTGTTGTCCCATTAGCATATTGATCCCATTGTTTTTCCCAATCAAATGGCCATTAGTATCAGTTACTTATACCAGTTACTATCAGGCCATTAGTATCCCATTGATTTTGATAGCAACTGTTAGTAAGTGTTGGAAGTCAAATCATTGATGGCATCATTTGATGCAGTACAATCAAACATTTATGCCATTAGTGATGATCTCATGTCCACAATGTTATTAGTCCATGGATTTTTCTCAAGTCAAAACCTATAGAGTGAAATGTCCATCATGAATATTCCATGATTATATCCCATTCTTATCCAGTGGCATCCCATTGATATGCCATTATTTTTCCATTAATATAACACAGCCTTATTAGTACAATGCAACACATATTGTGGATGGTCGCGAAATCCTGCACCAGTTGGAAGCTACGAAAGGTA
>CAMXCT020001813.1:409906-462406 GCA_947184155.2 Cladocopium goreaui
CGCCGAGATCATGTCGCCGATGAACTTTGGGTCATTTTGGGAAACAATCGCCGAAACATTATTTTGGATTTTCAACCTGCTGGTCAAAACTCTTTGGACGCTGGTTTTAACTACGTTTGACAATATTGGATGCCCTACATCGTTTTCGAGAAGTACCTCATATGGCTCCTTTATTAATCTAACGATCTAGGCTGGTTTGCATGTTTCAGGATTCAGTTCCTGCCGGATCATATAATGATCCATTCTTGTCTAGTGTGATTTCCATGGTGGCTCCGACATGGTGCCATGGAGCCAATTGAGGCAACCCTTTTCAGGGTGAGTGATGACTGTCCGGACTACCGAATTTACGAATTTTAAGTTGGTAATTCATCTAAGTAAATTGCAACAGCCGGCCATACTGTTTTTCCAGCCTTTTGAGATTGTCCCGCTGATCTTGTGGTCCCAGGGATTCCTCGCCGATGCGTTTCTTCAACTGTGAAGCTGTTCTGAATTGCCAGAAACCTCCGGTTTTGCAGCAACCTTTGCAGCTACATTGCATCACGTCATGATACAAGTACCAGGCAGGCTCACGACTTCCAGGTGTGGTGTCTCTTTCTTTTGATGGTTGTCTGGTGAGGTGAAACATTTTGTGCATCTAATTCGTCGGAACTTGGAAGCTGTTTTATGCCATTGGGGCAAGACTTGACCACGGTCCCGGTGCAGGGAATAATTGCACGACTTTTTAGGTATTCAGGGACTGAATCCTGTATGTGATTTTCCACTTCTGTTTTGTTCTACTTGCGCGATGTATCCGTGGACCACTCCGCCAACGTCATGGCCTGCTCCACCGCAGCCTGCGAACCCATCTTCGACGTGGCAGCAATCATCGCAGAATGCACATCTATTTGGACATCCCTCGGCATTGCATCCTACATGGTCTTCCTCAGCTTCGCTCATGCCGTCTACATCAGCCCCAACATCGTTGCCGTTCACCTCATTGACTCCGGCTCCTCATGCAGTACCAGGCCCACAGCTCGTACCCACCATGCCCTCGCCTTTGGCTCCTGAAACCACTATGGTGCACACCGCTCCGTCGACTTTTCCATCTCCTACGGCACCCACCGCTCCACCCACGTGGCCTTCTCCTCCGGCTCCATCCCCTACATCGACTACACCACCTACATCGACTACGCCACCGACACCTTTGCCCAGCTCTCCATACCCACCTCACCACATTCAACCTCCATTACAGACGGACGCATCGATGGTCTCTCCAGATGAACCTTCACCACGGGCCCCAGCAGTTAAGGCGGCTCCCAGGCTTCGCTCTGACAAAAGAACGGATCGCCCGCGCAGGCCAGCTCCAAAAGCCCCTCCTCCTGCTACACCACCAACACCTACGGCAGCACCGACTTCATCCGTGTCACCTGAACTGGTAGCATTGGGCTCCACTGCACAGCAACTTGCGGAATCGGTTCGACTTATTCAAGCTCAGCAACAATTGATCATGGATTCTCAACGAGCCCAAGAACAACGTCAGCTACTTCTCCAACAAGATGGACCTCCACCGAACCCTATTCCACAGACACCACCAACTACAACTGCACCACCACTGATCGCCACGCCTCCACCTGCACCGAAAGCCAGACCCACCGAACCTGACGTTCCGGACCTTCGCATTGTCCAAGCTCCAGCCATCGCTCCTCCTCACCAACTACATGTTCCACCATCACCAACACGCCGACCACGATCCAGGACTCCGAGATCACGTTCCCATCGACCTTCTGTCCGTTCCCATCACCCTCGCTATTCTCCCCAACGTGCAGATCGACCTCGTTCTCCTCTTCCTCGTTATCGGTCATCCACGAAACATGCCAAGGACCGCAGAACCCCATCTCCATACAGACGACGATCACCGCCAAGACGCCGCTCTCCCGTGGTTCCTCGACGTCACCGATCTCACCCACGACCACGCTCCGCGACACCACGTCACCGATCCAGAGGCCGTGAAGTCGTACTTCGACCAGCTGCACACCCATCCAATCCGAACTACATCCCCACTCCCGACGCTGATGACACCTGGGGTACATGGACCGACAGCCACTACACCGACAACTACCATCACCACAATGCTCGACCCAATTCTCCTGCCGATCCACCACCACCGGAACCACCAACCAACCCACCAACCCACACTTCAGCACCACTCGGCGCTGTGTCCTTCCGAGTCCCTGACGGCGACAGTGAAAATTCTGAGGTTGCAGATACAATTTCGATCACCAAGTTCGACACGAATGACATCGACCTCAGTGAAATGGTTGAGGCAGCCAATGATCCCCTTAGGGTCCGCTGCCTGACTGAGCTTGGCCCCGATCATGTTGTCCCCCTACGCCAATCATTGACCCCGGCCATCTCGCAGCTCTTCAACCAATTCGTTGACGAGATGTTCCACCAGTTGGCTCAACCATACCGCACCGTCAACAACCAACGTATTTATATCAAAGCAAGCCAAGCCACCGTCAAGAACATTGCCAGGGCCTTTGCACAATCCAACTTACTGGACATCGAGCTTGCGAGGCAAACACAAGCCTTCTACATCGAGCCAGAGAACCTGCTGACCATCACGGTTCCCACAGGATTGAAAAAGAAACCAATCTATCGTGGCGAACACATGGGCACCTACCTGATCTACCACAAAACGAGTTGGGAATCAGTTGCCAAAATTCTCGCGGAAGACTGCATTCGCCCGGCAACTTGGACAAAAAACGAAGCCGGCATGCCAACTCAATACCCATGTTACGGGTTCTTCGGAATGTCCTCTGAGATCGCAGACATCGACAACCTACCCGGCTATGCTGTCAAGATCTGTACCTCTCAGCTCTACAAAATTGGCAAAGGACAAAACCCATCAGGCCTGCTGGCCATTTGCCGCTCACCCAAATGCATCCGTGCCCTAGCTGGAGGAAATGACCAAATCCAACGCTTGTGCAACCTTGCGGGCATCGCCAAGGGCAAAGACAATGCAACGGCTATGAACTCAAGCGCCGCATCCATATGCTATGTTGCCTCCACTCACTCGGTTTTCCCGGGCTTGATCACACACCAGACGGCGGAGACCAATGCACCTTCGGAACCTCCTGATGATCATGCACGTCCAGTACGACCTGACCCTCCTGCCGACGCCCCAGAACCTTCGGAGCCACCCCCAGACGACTCTCGAGACACACCTAGCCACCGCGAGACCGCTGCGTCTGGTTCTCGAGATCATGCTCGCCGATCTTGGCACGACAATGCTTCTTGGGACAATTCAACCTACAGCCGCCGAGATCGCCGCTCCTCATATCACGAAGGCCACTCTCGAGACCAGCACCATGAAGGCCGACCTCGTTCTCGACATTCGACATATCACTCCAGATCTCGTTGGTGAACTCTTTACCTCTGAGGAGCACCGGAACAAGTATCGACTATTCTACGACAGCGATACAGTGAGCCTAGTGGCCCTGCCCGATCATTTTGGAGTAACAATGCTTCTCCCGACATTCGGTATTGATGCCACTTCTTCCTCAAAAGGTTTGTGAACTGCTGCATGCTCATGATATTTGATCCTTACGCCAGATTCGGTTTTCACTTTACGTTTCACATACTGGGACCACGTATTATGTTTCACACCATTTCAATCGCACACTACTCTTGTCTCACCTCGACATTTTCCGCAGCTTTCAATCGGCAGTTCGAGCTTATTTTGACCTATTATCTCGTGGCCCTGTCTACATCATGGCGTCCCAGGACCTGATCTCCCAGTCAGTTCAGCTCGGATGTGAATGGAATTCCTCCTTCCCAGCCGGATCGCTCTCGCACACCTCCCCGTCATCAACATGGATGGCACCAAGCAGTACCTGCGTTCCGTGGCCCGATGCACTATGCCATGACGACCCATCGACCTTTCTGGAACCCATCCGGAATACCGCCTCCGCCACCTACATCTCCATCGCTCCCAACACGCCCACCATGGACTCCACCTACGGCACCTTTTCCACCCACACCACCTCCGTGTTCACAGACACCTCCCAACAATGCCAACTTTGCACCTCAACGCCATCCTTTTACACCGAGATCACCGAGGCCTATGTCATCCCCGGGAGCAAGTTCTACTGTCAACGAAGGATATACATGCAGACCAATTGAAATCCCACCAGTGGAGCCATGGAAACCTGATGTCGACTTCCACGACTCCAACAAGATCAATGGTTTGGATTTCCCCTCCAGAATCCGACAGAGCAGATTTTCAAGCTACAAAGACATTGAAGGGATGGATCCTTTACAAGTCCCACTCTGGAAGTTCTTGTACCAGGGCTTGCACAATACCTGGCTCCGTCGGGTTGCATACGGAAGAGAAACCTTCGTCCTCCCTTTTGACAACATAGGCACTACAGTATTTGTGGCTGAATTGGTATCACAACTACGCACCCGCAATGTGGATTTGGACAAACTTGCTACCTTTCGAGCTCGCTCAGCAGGCCAATGTCTCAACCAGAAGGAAGCAACTCAAAACATGGCCAAAGACGTTGCTCAACTTCTCCAATCTTGGCTCCCGGCTCAACCCTCCGCGGACGTGGCGAGCCAACAACGCATTCTTGAACTGGAAGCTGAACTGGCCAAGGTAAAATCGGCCGCCACTACTTCACCAGGTACGGCACCTCAGGGCTCTACTCCGGCCACGACACCGATTGGACGCGCACTTCAAGGACAACCTGCCGCCTCTACGACCTTTGACCCTTCGACTCTACTTATCTCCCCGGGATCCGTGAACACTTGGCTCGTTGACAATCAACCCACATCATTGTCGGACACCCAATACAAGAAGTGGGTGAAAGACCTGAAGTTACCACAGCCCAAGCAGGACATCCTGGAGAAGAACTTGGAGAAGGTCAACGAATGGTGGCAAAACCAACCCGATGATGCTTCAAAAACTATCCAACGCGCAAGCGTGGCTATGGGCATCGACCCATGCAAGCATAAAGGGGCCTCCACGGATGAAGTCGTCCTCAAGGTCATGACTGTGGCGTTATTGATGCACTCCTGACTAGCAGCGTATTTGAAATCACCTGGCTCAAAAGCAGCCAACATTATGCGAACTTTGGCCGTGGCTCATTCCTGTATTCTTGTTCTTGCACTATTGACCCCCTTCACGTTGTCCCCTTCTGTTGATGTCTTTTTTGCCTTTCGGATGCTCCAAACGGTACTGATGGGCCAATATGTGTTATTACATCCACGTGCCAATCCGAAACTCCAAGCCTTGCTCAATGGCACTCCGATGCAGAGTATTTTCTTTTGCAGATCGTGGGATGACTTGTCAGTCGCCCTCCAATGTTTCAAGCACCCTCAGGCGGTGTATATTCGTTTTTGCCACATTGCTAATTTTCAACCCAAGTTTTATGTTGGTTCCACTTCTTCGTTTGTTTTGGACCGCGAACACTCTCGCTATCGGAAATTTCTGCAAGTGCAACAACATAAATTCGTGCTGGCCGAAGTTGCCTTACGGTTTTGGTGCAGATTTGACAATTTCTGGATGTGGTCTGTTTTCCCGATCTACACCAATAAATCCAACTTTTGGGCCTTGGAACAAGCCTTAATTCAATTGTGGCAACCTCGATTGAACACTCCGTTCATTTACCAGTTTTTCAATTGCCGAAAGGGACTCATTGCACGTACCAAATTTTCCGCCTCCCGACAATTTGGAGCATTTTCCTTGTGGCGGAAACTTCGCTGGCGATCTACACCCCATCATGTTCGACATGCTCTTCATAGTCCTCTTTTCCATCGACGAGTACAACTTTGGGAGATCATTCAGGATTTGGGCAGTAACTCCGTCCGACGCTTCCACATGGAGAAGAAACTCCGATCCAACGAAATCGGAGCCCAAGGCTGCTATTTTATTCGACGTCTTGCCAACAACCTAGGCGAACCCCAGAGGTCGTACGCAATCAATGCCATTGACCGAGCCTTGACCTTCTGGAAGGCCAAACGAGTCAGGAAACCGGTTCCTCTTCGTGCACCTTGGTTACTAGGCCCCAACTGGACTCGGGATCTTCGACGGCTGCTCACCTCCCACGTTCATCAAACTCGACGTTACAACACCACATTGCAGACTCCTTCCACCGGGATTGTCTTCACAAAGTTCCCCTCGGTGATGGACAGCTTGTGCAATCACAAAGAAGCCGCTACAAAATGGGCTGATGGCGAAACCCCAAAGTGTGCCTGTGATGCCTTGCGACCTCATGCCCTTCATGCTCCCCAACCTGATCACCACTTGGTCCTGGACGGCGACAACCTACATTTCGATGATGGCCCACACACATCCATTGCGACGGGTTCGCTTCAAAACAAAATCTTCCCACCTTCCAAAGAAATCCAGACATCCCTTCGCCTGGCTCTGCGGACGTGGACTACCCGGAACTCACTCCCTTCCTTACAAAAGTCCCATATTGATGAGCTTTGGCATCGCTCTATTCAATCCCACTACCACACCCTCAACAACCACATCACACACAAAGACATCGGCCGCTTCAAACGTCTCTTTCCAGAAGCCGTCTTCCACAACGAGGACAAGCGAGCTACATCCCTACGAATCTACTGCCCCGTACTCTACTTCCAGTGCCTCACCACCACCTTCGCCGACCCGTTGGTATTTCGCAAATTGGAGCAAAGCCCGAATGACATCATCGAGAAGACCATCGCCGAGATCAACCGTCAATTTGGCAAAGCATACCCATGGGCACTTGGGGCTGGACGAGACCTACCGAATGCTTACGTTCTCCCCAAACGGAAGAAACAGTTCAAGGCCGGGCGACCCATTGTCAGCTTCTTCACGGCACCTTTCCGACCTATGTTGAATTGCACCGCCAAGCTGATCTACAACCTTCTACCCCAAGCGTTTCCCCACAACCTGGCAAGGGGTGATGTATTTGATCTCATCAAGCTCCTCAAGGACACCGACTTCGATTCGCTCCCTACTCCACGAATACACAACCAAGATCTTGCGGGTTTTTTCACAAGTATCGACACTGACCGCTTCATCGCTAGCTGGCGACTGACCTTGCAGTTCCTCTCGACCCTCATGAACACCGACCCTGACGAGATCATCTCCGTGAAGGCAACTCCGGGCAACACCACAGGCGACGTAGTCAAAGGCCGCACATGCCGTACACTCAATGTGACCAGGAAGATCTTCATTCGGGACATTGAACGCATCATCCTTATGTCTTTGAAGATGACTCAATTCTCCATTGGCACTACGGTTTTTGAACAAATCCGGGGATCCCCTATGGGCTCCCCACTGAGTCCAGCATTGTGTATGATGGTTGTCGCACTCTCTGAAGAAATCTGGTACCGAACCTACCGCACCACCCTCAGCACCATGGATCTTACAGCTCGCCTCCTTCGCTATGTGGACAACAGACTGTGCTTGTCGGACCCCTGCTGGGACTACGAAATCTGCTTCGCCAATTTCCTTCACCCGGAGTTCTACGGTCATCCCATCATTTTGGAAACGGAACCGGACCAGGAGTTCTTGGGCTTTTGCATCGAGTTCGAGCCTTTTGCCCTTCGCTACAGCCCTCCACGCGACTTCAACCAGGTCATGGCGCCATTCTCCGCATCACCTCTGGCCGTCCAACTTTCGGGTTTTGTTTCACGATTATTTCTGGTCGCCAAATGTGCGCACCCTGCACACGAACGAACACGAGGTTTTGCCGCATTGCACCGTTTGTACAGATCTGCAGGTTTTACCGAGTCCGATCTTGCCGCTGCCGCCAAGCCGATCCGTCAATACTTGCACGTTTCCTCATTGTGGTAAAATCCTGAACCGTCCTGCCGCTAGCGCTTACGTTTCATTATTCACATCCTGCTGAACGTTTCACCTATCTGGACCACACGTGAATTTATATGATCTTGGAGTAGTGTGTTTTCAGCTGGCTCACCCTCAAACTCGGCTTCATTTACTTCTTGGCCCATATTCGACGCTTCGTCATGGCTTCCTCGTCTCCTACTACGTCAATTCCGATTCAAGAACCAGTGTTTCTTCAATTTCTTCATGATGTTCACCATGCTTACCTTCTCCTACATCGAGCAATGGCGCTACTACCACCCACGCTCATTCCCAACATTGAACCTACTCCTCTTCCCAGTACAGACGTATGGAATCAACCTGATGGGCTACGACCACATTACTCGGACCAGACCAACGACTTCATTGACAATGCCCCCATCCCATCGCCGGATATTGTGGAGGACGAGACACTTATGGATGAACTGGTGGAAACCCATCTCCCTGAGCCACACCACCATGTTGCCGCTCCGTCACCGGATGTCCTACCTGCACCCTCGAAGCTTTCTACCAGAACACCATCACCGCCGACTCGCAAACAAAAAGCCAAATCCGCTCCCAAAGCGCCTGCCAAACGTCGTCGCCGACGTGACCAATCCCGATCCCGCTCCTCGAGCCCACTGTCACTCTGGACTTCCGAAGACAAACAGAAACTACGCACTTTGAAGGCGGACGAGAAGTCTCGATTTTCATGGCGGGTGATCTCGACCAAGATGGGCAAGTCCGAGGAAGATGTTCGCTCTATGTGGAATAAGATCAAAGACAAACTTGGCTGACCAACGACATATGCGAATCAAAGAAAAGTTAGCCTGCGGCACTGTATTATAGCTTCACCACCCAGTTTATCTCGTCTTTTGAGTTTTTTCGTTCTTTAAGTTGATCTTCACAAACTCGGGCGTTGTTGCTCCATTGAAATTTGACACGTCATATCATACAACCCGCCAGCCATTTATTATGTCTCTCCGCATTCACCTGGACCGCTATTGCCAACTGCGAGCTATGTCCCACGAGAGGATCTCACCTACACGACGCTCACGCTCTCCAACAAGGGCATCGTCTTCCGCTATGGGCTCTTCGTCACTTCAGCACCCACCCAACCGGACTCCGCCTACGACACCCCATCGACCGGTTATTTTCCAATTGGACCTGAAGCCGATGCAGCAACTTGCCGTCCGCAACCCTTACTACAACATCTTGACCCCCAAGGTCGCGGGCAACCTCTCTACGGCCACCTATGATAGCCTGTTCCAGACGTTCAAGGTGATCTACCCGGACTATGCTCGCAGTCATTTCGTTTCAGACCTCAAAACCGTGGTCACCGACACGCTGTTACAACGATGGTCGATACACCTACCAGCGTCAGATTTCTACATGATGATTGACACCGATCAAGGAGCTCAGATGCTTGACGACCTCCCTCATTCTCTCCTGGACGTTTTGAACTGGTTCTACCCGACATGGAAAACTCATCAACATCTCGATGCCTTCACGACTCGTGAGTGTTCACCTTTGATGCTGACACCCCATCCAGATCTACAGGACACAGGCTTCGCTGTCCATGTTCAAGTGATTCCCCGTGGGCATCCATTCGTCACGGCCACCAGATACACTAAAGCGGCCGAGTGATTAGCCTTTGAGATAGATCTTGGTGACGCTCACGTCTATGAGGAAAAAGAAAAAACACTCGTTATGATGTCCGCCACCTCGGTTTTGGGTTTCCTTTGTCTCCCTCACTTCTCTTCTTTCCATATTGTGATGTTCGTTATTCATTTCTTCATCATTGACCTTCCCCACGGCTTTTTGGCTTCAGTTCAGTGTATCTCGATATCATATTATTGCTATTGTACATGATGACCTCCAACACGGATGATACTGCTCGATTGGTTTCACACCGTTCCCCACCTACATCCGTACATGGCCTTGTCCCACACCTGCCACCTGATGATCCTACTTCGGCATCATATATTCCCCGTGCAGCGCGAACGATCCCGACCTCTACCACTGTCCATTCCGTCTTCATCAAGAAGCTGAGCTATCCCTTGTCTACCCGTCCGGATGAACTTTGGATCGTGGAAAGGACACTTGATGGTATTGAAACGTGGAAACCAGTGGAAACATTTCTGGAGAACATGCACCTCACCAACGATCAGGCGACCCTACGTACCACGGCTAACCATTGGCGCCGATACTATGACGTACCAATTCAATCATCATCCTCCTCCCCTACGGCAACTGCTGTTCCTGTTCTACCACACCCTGAACACTCCAACATCTATGTCTCCCAACCGTACGAAGCGATACCGGACCAACTCCATATTTTGCAGTCATGCTGGGGACGCTCTGCCCAACACCACTCTCAAGGAACCACCACCTCTTTATATTGGCCACCATGGCGGTCTACACCACCTTCTTCACCACCGGCAACATTGCAACGTACTTTACATCTCACTCGCCCTACCGTCCCTCCTCAACAAGTACATGGTCCACTGGATGCGAACGATATGGGCCCGATGGATATGTCGGACTCCAGTGTGTAATACACCACATCATTTGTCGGCATCGGAAAAGAACAGTGACTTACCGTCGTTTTGTGACTACTCACTAGGTACACCGTTTCCCTCCCATTTTCAAAACTTTGAGCTTTATTCTTTGGTCATTATCAACCTATGTTGCAGCTTGGGCTTTCCGCTTTATCTTCGACACTCGACATTCGACGCCATGGCTCATTCTTCTCGGCCCCATCCATATCGCGCTACATCCACGGTTGAGACACCACTGGGCACCCGAAATGTTGGATGGCTTGCTGGACCCCGAGGCCTACCTGGTCACGTGAACCCTCCTCCAAACCGACCTGTTCTTATCTTGATTGACTACTCTCCCTTACAGGCATTGACTCATCGCAGCGAACCTGACCGTGAACACTACATGGCTTTGGCTAGCTCAAATTTCAAAAATGTTAGTGGCTACGAACTTGAAGCTCTGTTTACCTGGTCGCGTCAGATGGAACCAGTTGAAGCCGGCCTCATTCCAACTGGCGAGCTACGCTTCTGTATCTCAAAAAGATTGAGGTCCCAATGGGACATCCAAATTGACCCCTCGAGTTTGGAGTTTCGCTTTTGCGACCTGGACGGTGATACATTTCAAGTCTCCAATGATATGACGATCTTGCAGCTTTTGGAGGAATACCGACCTGAATGGCGACTCCGGCAGTACAACTCCCACGAATCCTCTTTGCTCATTCCGGGTACCTCACAGCCTTTCGTACTACGTCTGCAATGCTACAAAATTAGCCCCGGTGTGATCTTGCCCTGATACGCTAACTGGCCAAAAAGACCATGCTGAAGGGTTTTCGATTCTCCCTTGACACCTCACCAACACAAAGGATTCTTTGATTTCCACCTTATTTGACTTTGAGCTTTGGCTTTTCCGTCGCAATTGAACCACTTGATTGAGGACTGGACTTCACTTCTATCATTATTATTATTATTGTTATCATTTTCTGGCTTGGCTTATATTCGCAATTTCTTGATGCCTCAGCCTTTGTTGCACCATTTCCCGCATTTCTGATCGTTTCACCCATGGAGCACAAACGAGACGCTACCGTGGCGGGCTTGGCTTGGCCTTCGAATCCTACCCGTGGACTCGCTCCTACCAACCCAGTTCAAGTACCAGACGCCCAGGCTTCTGCACTATGTCATTCTGGCCTTCCTGACCCTACTACTAACACCACTTCGGCACCTTTGGCGACTGACAGTACAGCTCCTGACCTTGGAACTACGGTCCATTCTGATACATATTCAGGCCTCGCACCTGCTGATGTCCCGTTTCCGACGGAGCCAAGTCCTGCACACCACTACCTCCATCGTGCTCACTTCTCTTCCCGCGTGGTTCACCAGATCCAATTCAAGATCATTACCCACTCCAACAACACCAGGGAGCTATTCATTGAAGAGATCCCCTTGTCAGGGCTTTCCAGATGTCGTGATCCTGAACACTACTTTTATGGTCTTTCGGGCAACTGGGAGTGGTCCCTGCGCACAGCGGATTATTGGCGACATCATTTTGAAATTCCTCTAGTACATGGACATCATCCTTTTCACAATGTTCCCATTGAGACCACGGCACCTACGGAGGCAACCCGCTTTACTCCGACGATCCAGGACCTGGCCCAACAACTTTCAATCACTTTGAGGGCTGCTATGGCATCTGGGGAAATCAACGACACGTGGAGGATGTTTGAGGACATGAGCTTCCGTGACGCGATCCAAACACTTCAAGCTGAGACGAGCCTCCCTTCTGAGTGACTGAACACAGCTCTGTACATTAGCACCGGAAAAGCTTTTTGTATTTGAATCTTGTCGACATTTGCTGCGATGGTCTTCCAAAAATCAAACCCCGCTACAAGCGGGGTGTGTGTGTGTAACATCTGAACAGATGTAAAACTTCTTTGACTCTTACCGTTTTACATTTGCAGGGAACCTTTTTACATTTGCAGGGGGCACCTGGAGCATGGATAGGTCAGGTGCCAACGAAGACACCTATCCAATGCTTGTGATATCACGGCTGATCACCGTGACGTACCTGCCAATTTGCAGATCGGTTTCAACTGTTGATCAAGCTGTTACACTGCGTTGTTTCGAATCTACACGGTTGCCACAATCTGTATTGCATGCATCAGAACCTTCCTCAGATTTTCGCCGAAACCATATCGCCGACAGTATTATGATTTTTGACATTTTTTCGCCGAGATCATGTCGCCGATGAACTTTGGGTCATTTTGGGAAACAATCGCCGAAACATTATTTTGGATTTTCAACCTGCTGGTCAAAACTCTTTGGACGCTGGTTTTAACTACGTTTGACAATATTGGATGCCCTACATCGTTTTCGAGAAGTACCTCATATGGCTCCTTTATTAATCTAACGATCTAGGCTGGTTTGCATGTTTCAGGATTCAGTTCCTGCCGGATCATATAATGATCCATTCTTGTCTAGTGTGTGTGTGTGTTGTGTCTGTGTGTTGTGTGTGTGTGACACATCTGTATAGATGTAAAACTTCTTTTACTTGTTATATATATATATGCGGGGGATCACCGGGGTCCCGGGGGGGTCGGTGATCAACGAAGACACCTCCCCGGAACCCGTGCAAACGTACCCGCGGGACTGTGGTGACGTACCTGGGCGCATTTTAGACGCAGCTGGTGGTCACCACAGTCCCATATATATATAATAATATATATATATTTATTTATTACTTCATCCTTATCTAAGTAACTAATCTAATCTGCATGTTACAGGACTCAGTTCCTGACGGATCACTCAAATGATCCATTCTAATCTAATGTGATTCCTATGGTGACTCCGACATGGTGCCATAGGGCCAATTGAGGCAACCCCAGTTGGGGTCAATGTCGACTGACTTGAATTCCGAATTTACACATTTGAATTATTAATTCGTTTACGTAATGTGCAACAGCTGGCCTTGCAGTTCTGCACCATTTTTGTGATGTCCCGCTGGTCCTTTGGTCCCAGGGTTCCTCGTCGAATTTCCTGTCTACCAGAGTGAAGCCGTTCGAAACAATCAGAAACTTCTTTTTTGCCCCTGCAGCTTGAGTTTTCGAAGATCAACATGACATGTACGACTACAGGCAACAGGCATGTCCTTTTCCTGCAGGTGTGGTCTCTTTGGTATCTCGTGAGGTGAAACATGTTGTGCACCTAATTCGTTGGAACTTGAAAGCCGTTTTATGCCAATTGGGGCAAGACTTGAACACGGGCCTGGAGTGGCACAACGCACGACTTCTAGGTTTTAGGAACTGAATCCTGTTTTAATTTTTGTGTTTTCACCAACTAATCCCCATTGGTCCCCTATCTCATGCGTTCTTCCCTCCCCAGGTAGGTCGGCTCCGTCGCGTGCTGAGGTGTGTGTAGGTTCTCGCTGTGTCAGGTTGGTTCAGGCGCTTTCGTCCTTCCCCCCCTCCGCTGGTCTTGTTCCGTGTCCGTCGACCCTCCGCTTTTCTTTTCCCTTGCCCTTTCAGGGTTTGCCCGCTCCGGGCCAGGTGTGTCGTGTTGGTGTTCTCTCCTTCTTCTTTTGCGTTCCCCTCTTCGCGTCCTGGTTAAGTAATTTTCATCTCATCTTCAAGGTCATCTCTCCTTCACTTCCCCCCCATCCTCATCTTCACCTCATTTCCCGTCGCACCACCCTGCCAAAGGCAGGGTGTGTGTGTGACACATCTGTATAGATGTAAAGCTTCTTTTACTTGTTATATATATATATGCGGGGGATCACCGGGGTCCCGGGGGGGTCGGTGATCAACGAAGACACCTCCCCGGGACCCGTGCAAACGTACCCGCGGGACTGTGGTGACGCACCTGGGCGCATTTAAGACGCAGCTGGTGGTCACCACAGTCCCATATATATATATATTTATTACTTCATCCTTATCTAAGTAACTAATCTAATCTGCACGTTACAGGACTCAGTTCCTGACGGATCACTCAAATGATCCATTCTAATCTAGTCTGTGTGTTGTGTGTTGTGCGCGCGTCTGTCGTTTGTTTTGTTTCCCTTTTCCTTGTGGCTTTTCCCTCTTCGTCTGTTGCCCCCTGGAGGTGCTTCATCCTGGACTTTGACAGCAAGGAGAACGCGATGCTTGGCTTGGCCGCTTGGGTTGGGCGGTTTTCTGGTTTGGTGGTTGGGTGGTTGGTGGCTGGTTGGTGGCTGGTTGGTGGCTGGTTGGTGTCACCTGAAAAGGATGAAGCTTGCAGCGATGATGAGCATGACCTCAATGGATGGGTGCGCAAATTGGATGTTGTGCATGTTTTTGCCCAAAAGCAGGGCCCAGCTGCGGCATTTGGCCGCATTTTACTTGCAGAACACCCTGATGCCAAAGGTCTCCAATGCCAACCCCTTGTTTGCAGAGTTCACCAAAACCGTTGTGAACGGCAACTTGTTGCACACAAAGCATAGCCGAGAGATGTGGATCAAGGCGACTGAATCTAACCGCTCGCAGCGGTTTGCCAAAGTCCCCAAAAGGGGAAAGGCGTGAGCTTTACGCCGTGAGCGGGCAGCGTTAAAAAAAGCATGGCGCAAGCAGCTTTGAAGAGAAAGGTGTGACATCATTTCTAGGCTGTACCACCGTGTTGGCTACTTGCAAAACAATCCTGTGCTGTCACTTCAACACATGAAACGCAAACTAAACATCAATTGATGTGACCCTGCTGTGACCCCCTCGCATCGATTTCTCCGCAGAGGAAACGCATGGATTTGGGAAAACATGATGTAACTAAACGAGTCGCTTTTAGACAAATTAATTAGATTAGATAGATAGATTCATTAGATTAGATAGATAGATAGATGGATAGATAGATAGACAGATAGACAGATAGATAGACAGATAGATAGAGAGACATTTTGATCAATAGATAGACGGAGAGATAGATAGATAGATAGATGGATGGATGGATGGATGGATGGATAGATAGATAGATAGATCGATAGATAGATAGATAGATCGATAGATAGATAGATAGATACATACATAGATAGGTGGGTAGGTAGGTAGGTAGATAGTCAGAGAAAGAGAGAGAAAGAGAGGAGACCTCAACCACCTTTCGGTCCATTGGTCCATCAGTGGCTTCGCTCTGCCATCCCTGATTCACAACAACCAACCTCTCCTATTGAAACTTCCGCCACCGCCTTGTGCGGTACTACTGGTGGCAGTAGTACCATGCATAACAGTAAAGACAATGAACAAAACTACTACCATTTACTCAGTAGTAGTACGATTCACACTTACCATATATTCAACGTTTAAAAATGAATTTCCCATAGCAAACTGTTAGAAACCAGGTGGTATATACCAATATGTAATATTTGACATTCCATTAAAATTGCATTAGGAGTCCATCGATATTCCACTCATCCCATTATTTTATGGCTTGCCAGAGGGTTACCCTCCGGTAATCAAACATGGCTTGCTGGAAATCCACCATTTACGTATGTACATATACCATCTGGTTATTCAACAGTTCGCCATGGAAAATCACCATTTTTAATAGGTAAACCATCTATTTCTATGGGCCATTTTCCATGGCTATGTTAAATAACCAGAGGGTACATACATACATATATATATATACATATATCTAGATATAGATAAATTTCCCAGCTATAAACCTCAATCGATAGGGATGTTTTTGGTAAGGTCCCCTTGAGGGCGTCGCGGAGTGTGTTGTCGTTTTTTCAGGTTTGCGTATTCGTCGAATCACTCATTTCATTGCGGTGGGGTGGGGGGTGGGGTGGGGGGGGGTTGGGGGGGTGTTGGGGGGGGGCTGATAACGTTCTTGTTTATTAACGTTCCTGCATCTGCGTTCTTGACACGCTTTTCACTTTTGCAAGTGACGGTTTGACACGCGTTCGATCTTTTGGTTTTGATATGTTGACGTTGGTGTCCGGTGGCGTGTGGGCATGGGGTTGGGTTTGGATGGGGATTAGAACGTTCACGTTAACCAGCGTACCTGCAACTACTTGCTTACACGCAGTTCTTCTTTGCATTTCAGATTTTGCAACGCGCATTTTTTTGTGCGTTGTTAGAAGAGTTTTTAAAATAAAATGATCTCATGTCTTTCTTCTTGGAAGAGCATCAAGAAATGGATTCCAGACACCTTGGAAACTACTGGCCGCTTCAGCAGACGAATCAACCCACATTTGCTGCAGTACATCCGAAGTTGGCAGTGGTGATCTCAGGAAAAGAATGACTGTGTCTCACACCTGTCCAAAGCTTTGAAAGCAATGTATGCGCGATGAGGTTTAAAAAAAAAAGTTACTTCGGAGACCCCTCTTGGAAGATGCATTTTGACAACCCTCACGAAATGCAGGTTTTTAAGGCGTTGTGCGTTGAAAAACGCGCGACGCCCTCAAGAGGACCTTCCCTTGTTTTTCCAGCTAGCCACGTTTCATCATACTGAAGGGTATATCCCATTAATATTCCATCATTAATATTCCATCATTAATATTCTGTCATGAATATTCCGTCATTATATCCCAATTAATATTCCACCATTCATATTCTTTCATTATATCCCAATCAACATCCCATTCATATCCTGTACAAAACACCATTGATATAATTTATATTGATATAATGCCATTCTATTGTAAAATCCCATTCATATGCCAGGAGCGAGAGGAGCACATGGCGTCGGAGATCCTGCGACGCCACGTCAGCGGCGCGCAGTGCCTGGTGCTCTGCTGCCCGGCCAGGTGCGACGCTGGAGTTTTCCCAGGAAAATGATCGACATTCATGGTGAAACCCACATCGAACTGTAAGTTTACCCTGGGGATAACCAGCTGAGAACCAGAGAAAACGACATATTTTACTGTTTCAACTATGTAGCAAGAACTGAAGGTTGAAACCAGAGAAGAGAAGGTTTAGGCTAGACACAATGGGGTTTCAACAGTATGGATTGATGGTTTGGGATGGTTTGGGATGATTGGACTTGAACGCTTTGTAACTGAATTTCGGGTGATGTACCATATGTTGACCCCGCATCGTGTCCAAATCACGACCGTTTTGGCCAACCTCACGATTTGAGGGATATCTTGGAAAGCTGGGGGCTGCAAGAGTCAAATTTAGGTACCTTCTGGTTATTTATGATGATTTACCCATTAAGAATGGTGATTTCCCATAGCTACGTTAAATAACCAGAGGGTAACTCTTGTCGATAGTGGAAATATCATGATCCCTCAAACATTTCGATGCAAAGTCTAGGCTAACCTTTCACTGGAATTGGCCATAAAAAATATTCAAAACATTTTTTTCTGTAGGGCATTTTTTTCATCATGTTTTTTCGCCATGTGAATCCAGTTGTAACTATGTCCCAACTTGTAATTCGGTGGGTTTTGATCACAAGGAGAGAAGCGCTAGAAAGGCGCTTGGCACAACCCGAGGTGCCACTTTGGGATGTGAAGGGGAGAGCACAAGGGGGTCATTGCAATAGTTGCAAATTATCATATGATCCAACCATAAGTGGACATTAATCATAATAGAGTATTGACCATATGGATCCATATGGTATATTGAGATTGTATGGGTTATCCTCAATGATCATAATAGTTAATAGTTCAAAGGGGGTTGAACAAAGGGGATGCTATAGAGGAAATATTAGGAAACCTCAAGTATCGATATAGTTGGGATTTCACATGATTTCACCAACCATAAATTTGGGATTTTGAACGGGGAGTTTGCACTTGTTATGGATGTATTCTGGTAGAAGATATGAAGATTTGCGATGACAAATCACCTGGATGACAGCCTTTCCCGACGTAGCAAAGCCCTATCAGCCTATAGTTATAGTTATAGCTATGATTATAGTTATAGTTATTATAGTTATGCCCTATATTGTTATTATAGTTTTAGTCATATCCCATGATATCATCATGGTTGGTAAATCCAGAAGAACCAGGTCATTCCTTGAGACGAATCGTGGCTCGGGGCAGGCGGAATCGGCGATTCCCGCAGTCGCCACATCGAGGAGCGGAGCTCGGGATCCATCTTCCATGGCTGGCGAGTGGGGGGGATTAACCAGCAACCATAGGGTAACCATAGGGTAACCATAGGGTAACCATATGGTAACCATAGGGTAACCATAGGGATTTATAGCATTTTATAGGATGTTATAGGATTTTTATAGGGATATGATACTGAATATACTGGGATATCATGGGATTTAGCCTCCAGTAAACGACGCGATGGAAAAACCACCATGAATTGTAGAACATTTCCGAACAGGAAACAACATTTTTTTTTTGCATAGGCATCTTACCAAAGGGTGTGAGTTTCCCAACCACAGCTTCTGTTGTTTTTATGCAAACATAAAAACAATATACATAAGACATGGCTCCAGAACTCAGCCCCATGAGTCTGAGGCTGTAGCCTGTGAATTCAGCCAGAAAAAAGAAACAGCTGATGGCACTGGCACCCAAAAAGGACAGAACAGTTGGAACCTTGGAAATGATGAGGAAAGCACCATCCAACTCCCATCCTGGTTGGGGGTTCCAATCAGCAGTTCCTCAGTTCCCCATGAGCCCTACCAAGGGGTTCCCCTTGGCTGTCAGGATATGGCCTTTTCTGCTTGTCCTGGTCTATGTGGCAGCTGGGCAATTGGAGGTTGACCCTGGCAACAAACCTGGGAATTTCGTCAACGGAAATGGCGGACATCGTCTGTAAATCACTTTGCCCGGAAATGGTAAATCCCACCAAGTTGTAACCAAAGGAATGTGGCACCCTATTCGCAGAATCACTGAACCACAATCAGCATATTTGTGTGTGTCTGAAAAGGGGGTATACCGCACAATGGCACTTTTGATAGGGAACATATGATGATAAACCTGCAGATTTAGGGTACCCTATTTTCAGATGCACCCCCTCACATTGTTTGTTGTTATGTCCCATATATCACATATCCATCAAATATATCCAAAATATATCCAAGTTTTCCCGAATTCTTCCTGGTTCAATCCCATTTGTGTTGCTTTCCATCCACATCAAATGGATAGTTTAGTCCCGTATTTTTCCCTATATTTTTGCTGATCTCTCCCTCTCTCTCTCTCTCTTTCTTATATCCTCCTCCTCCTCCTCATCCTCATCAGCATCATCAGCATCATCACCATCATCATCATCATCATCAGCATCATCAGCATCATCACCATCATCATCATCATCATCATCTCGTCACTGGTTGATATTCCCATAATATTCAGAAATCATCATTTTCATATCTAGTCTGAATCATGTCCAATCCTTTTTTCATTACTGGTTGGTGGTTTGGAACATGACTTTCATTTTTCCATTCAGTTGGGAATGTCATCATCCCAACTGACGAACTCATATTTTTCAGAGGGGTAGGTACACCACCAACCAGATTATTATTAACCATCATTAACCATAACAATATATAAACCATCATTAACAGTATATTAACCACATACTATATAACCACATATTTATATGGAACCCTCACTTCTTGGCGAAGTCCCATGATTCCCAGCGACTTTGCAAAACATCAGGTCATCCCCGGCTATGGCACGACCTTCATCTTCTGGCGCTTGGCCAAAGGCCGGCATGGGGAGTTCACCAACAGGGATTTAATGGGTTTTACTGGCATATAATGGGGATTGAATAGGGATATGATAGGGTTATAATATATGACCAAACAAATACATAGCAGATTTTGATTGGATTTTCACTCAACCAACAATAGTGACTTAACCAACAACAATAGGGAATAACCACATATAATAGGGATTGAATAAGTGGGTTGCTCCAGTCGATTGCACATGACAGCCGCAAGGAGGAGAAATGGGTCAGTTTTACCGGCAACCCTAAATAACTGATGATTTTCACCAACCATAGATTCCATAGATGGTGATTTCTTAAGTCACCATGGTTGTTTCAATTTTCTAAGTCGTGCTCTGACGGATGATTTGGGGGAGAAAACTTGGGAACCTGAGCGGATTTTGCAGCAAACATGGAGGATTTAAACAGCAGACACGGGCGACTCCCGGGACATGATCACAAAACTCAATATTAATATACCTTTACTATGGTTAATGATGGTTAATGATGGTTAATGATGGTTAATGATGGTTACTGATGGTTAATGATGGTTAATGATGGTTAATGATGGTTAATGATGGTTAATGATGGTTAAAAACTCATTAACCATCATTTAACTCCCGGGACATGTGTAAATATTATGGAGATGTCAAAGACTGTAGGTGATGGTCAGCAATGAGAGCCAACCCCATTTTCATGTTCCTTAAATCATCTTCAATCAGGATTGTTTTTGTATAAGTATATATGCTCACCCCCCGCCATAATCTACCCCAATGATTCCCAATGAAGGTCTTACCTTATCTTTCCTCATGGCCCACCTTTGACCACTATGCAAGACCCTTTTGGTGCTCTCTTCTCATAAAAAGGTTGATGTCGCCTTGGAGATGCAGAAATAAACATTGGCAAGATGGGAAGAAACAAGTGTTCAAAGCATTTGATTTGCAGAAACATGTTGTTACAAGAAGTGCTGCTTACAGGTTACATTCTGCCTTGAAGACAAGATATCCCCTCAAATAAGAAACACTATTTTTTCAAGAAAACAATCATGTCTGGAAGGATGCAATACATGCTTTAATGAAGCGCAGCCTTCCTCTCACTTCTCTTGTATGACCATGGTTTTCTGTTTTTCGATGAAGTAGAGGTAACAGAGTAAGAATAATTAGCGTTGATCAACCATATTTAAAATACAATGACTATATAACTGCAGGCTAGCACGGCTAGAATATTGACGTATTCATCCTGGAGGATCCAGCGGGCTCCGTGACCCAGGTCCGGGTGGAATTTTCCACAATATTCGATTTCTGCATTGCACTTAGAATATTCGATAATGAAGATATAAAAACATTACTTCTTGCTCAATAGCTGCTAAATAGTTGCTACATAGCTGCCAAAATTGTTACTAAATAGCTGCGCAATAGCTCCTAAATAGCTTTTAAATAGCTGCTAAATACCTGCTAAGTAGCTGCTAAATAGTTGCTAAATAGTTGCTAAATAGTTGCAAAATAGCTTCTAAATAGTTGCTGAATAACTGTCAAATAGCTGCTAAATAGTTGCTGAATAACTACTAAATAGGTGCTAAATAGTTGCTAAATAGCTGCTAAATAGGTGCTAAGTAGCTGCTCTATAGCTGCTCAATAGCCGCTAAATAGTTGCTGAATACCTGCTAAATAGCTGCTAAATAGCTTCTAAATAGTTGCCAAGTAGCTGCTGAATAAGTGCCAATAGCTGCTAAATAGTTGCTAAATCGAACAATGAGGTGAATGGATTCATGTGACTTTGGAATATTCTAACTGCTATTGTTTTCCGAATATTCTAAGTCGAGCGGTGTATCATTTTGGAATATTCTAACTGCTGACGTATAATTTTGGATTATTCTAACTGCTAGCAGGTAGTTATACCTTTACTATAGCTTCAATATATCTTTAATATACCATTCTATTGACCACGAAAATATCTTCAAGATACCTTTAATATGTCTTTTAAATACAATGTAATACACCTTCATTTTTTTTTAATGCAATGTAATATACCTTTAGTATGCCTTTATATAAATACACTTTTCTTGGCAATGTTTTTGCCTCTAATATACCTTTAGGATACCTTTTGTATACCTTTGATATAGCTATTAAATGCTATCCAGCTCATCTATACTATATATACTGTACTTGTAATATACACTTTAATATACCTTTAGTATATCATTTGATATACCTAGAATCTACCTTCGATATACCATTTACTTGACCTTGAAAATAACTCCAGTATGCCTTGACGATACCTTCAATACGTATACCTTTAACATACCAGCTAATTTACCAGTTAATATACCTTTAGTGTACCATTTAACAAAACATGAGAATACCTTGAATATATTTTTAATAGACCTTTAACATACCTTTAATATATCTTTAAGTTTTTTGATATTCCTTTTGACATACTGTTGATAGACCATGTCATATTCTTTGAGTGTATCATTTAATATACCATGAATATACTTTTTTCCAATATCCCTTCAATATACCATTTATTGACCATGAAAACATGTTTTGATTATTAATATACCTTCCATATACCTTTGAAAAGCCGTCTAATATGCCTTGACAATACCATTTCATATACCTTTAATATACCGTCTCATATAACATGCGTTTACCCTGAATATACCTTTACCAATACTTTAATATACTTGTAATGTACCTTTAGCATATTGCATACATACAACCATGATTTGTTTCTTTCAAGAAATACTACATACACCCAAGGGCTCTACTTCATAGTAATGTTTCTCTGTATTATTGCATGCTTGTCAATAATGATTCACCCCCCTCGTGAAGGAAACTTTGCCCATACTTGCACAAACACTTTCTTTTTTCAATACAACAATGATTTTACATAGATACTCAGAGGATTCCGTTCTCAAATGTCCTGCTTGCATAGATTCCCTTACCTCTTTATATAAAGCTGTAAGTCTCTTTTAAAATAACCTTACATTCCGTTCAAAGAAGTGCTGCTTTATGCAAGGAACGCAGTCTTTGAAAAATATTGCTGAAGCTTGTTTGCTTCTTCTATTTTCAGGTCGTAGCTGTGTGGAATTTCTTCCCATGGTTTTAAGTAAACTTCTGGGTGATGAACCAATCTGCACATTATATGCCCAAGAGTAATGCTACACTAACAACTCTTTTCTGAATATATTGTATACTGTTTTCGATGAATACTGCATAGACTAAGAGAGCTTTCTTATTGAAGTAATTCTGTGCTCTTTCAAAGGGACCTCACACGTTTGTTGGTATTTTCTACGGAATACTGCGCCCATGAAAGAGTCTTGCAAAGTATGCTAGTTTAAAACAATGTTCCAGTTTCTCATACTTTTCGTAGTCGAATAATTCAAAGAGTGATGCTGCGCTACGACATGTGCTTAAGAATACAACACACATCAAAAGAGTGTTGCGTCCATTCAAAGACTTTCTTTCAAGGCAAAACTTGTTCAAAGTACTACTGCATCTATCCCTTTGAAAGAATACAATCTTTTAAAAAATGCTCCATCATTTTATGCAATATGTCCGATACTCTTTCAAAAGAGTACTGCATCCATTTAAGGACTTTCTTTCGGTAAGGCTCTTTCAAAGTACTACTACTGCATCTATTGATGCATTCTACTACACAGAAACCGTACATTCTTTTACAACATTCCCCACTGGCCTCAACTATTTTACGCAATGTGTCCGGTACTCTTTGAATCAAATACTGCATCCAATGAAGGACTGTCTTTACAGGTAAGATTCTTTCAAAGTCCTGCAGCATCTATGAAAGCATTCTGTTACAAAGCAATCTTACATGTTCTCAAAGAAATACCCCACCATTCCCCCCAAAGTATCCAAAAGTGTCAGTTTCCAGGTACTTATATACTTTGTTTGAATATGTCAAACCTAGACAGGAATGTGTATGTACGAATCCAAGGTTCCAAGATTTGCACAGAAGCTGCTAGAGATAGAGCAGGAAAGCGCTGCAACAGCTAATTTTCAAGTGCATAAACATCACAGCACATCCTATGCCAAGCTTAGTCTCGCATAGTGCGCAAGCTCTTGAGTGAGAAACTTTGATCAAAGTTTGATTTTCCAGGACCGACAAGGTAAGCAAGCATAAGGACACAGCTGGCAATCCTGTGAATCAATAGAAAAAAAGAACTCGAGCAAGACCAAAAAACAGAAAAACCAAAACTTTTGAGAGAATGTTTGGTTTTGACTCAAAAGATGTTTTTTTGTTTTTCCCTAGTTTTTTTCTAAGTTTTTTTTGTGTGTCTGAAATGGAAAACCAAAAAGAACATTTTTTTTGAATGGATATGATGTATCAAGATCTCAAAAAACAAAAAACTTTTTTGTTTTTTTCAACATTTTTGGTTTGGTTTTCTGCATTGAAACCTGTCAAAAACATTTTTGGTTTGGTTTTCTGCATTCTCCCAAAAGTCTTTGGTTTGTTTTTTTTGGTTTTGCTTGAGTTTTTTTGTTTTTCCAGGTTTTGTTTGCTTTTCTCGATGTGGCCCAAGTTGTTCGAGCTTCAGGTTCCAAGCTCAGGCCCCGCCCAAAGAGTCTCAAAATATTGTTTTTATAATACACGTATATATACAATTATGGTTGCAGCAGATGATAGGGGTGACCAGGGGGTGAAGTGGTCAGACAAAAGTTTTGAATCAGTCATTGCCATTGAACAATAATGCATTAGATATTATAATTACAACCCAAATATAGTGAAACATCCATGTGCAGAAACCTGACCCCCATGAGCGCCCCTTCTGTAAGTTATTGAATTTTTGGTTATGCTTTATATGCAAAAACATATGGTGATTCCCATATAAAATGCTTCTAGGTAGATCATGGAGGGGGTGACCACATATATATATACATACATACATATGTATATATACATATTATATAATACATGTATAGACACATAATGAATAACATGCACACATATAAGTCGAACCCAAACGAGCTCCAAATGTACAGTATACATACATGTATATACATTCAGATCTGTGTAGATACACACATATATATATATATACACATTGTATACAATATGATTTGATTAATATCTACTGTACAGAGAAATATACGGTTCTCTACACAATCAACGTGTGGCGCGTCCACATCTGCGAGGATTGGGTGCCGCCATCTGCGGGGAAACTGCGGAAACTCTGCCGCCGGCCTCGGCAGGTGCGGTTTTCATCGATCAAACTGGGGGCAGAATAGTGATATCGTGGGAAAATGATGGGAACATGATGGGGATATCATGATATAACAACTATATACTGGGAATATCATGAGATAGGAGAAAATCTGGGGTATCCTATTGTCATCAACCACACATTTTTTTTTCAGTTTTGGAGCTACTGAAGAGCAACTCTACTGGTGTCATAGCAGCAGCGAGTATCCCATGCCCGTCCTCCTCTCAAACCACCTTTGAAATCCTATGAGGTGAAACCCGATGACGCACTGGGAGAGCTTCGCGTTGCGCGCGCCAAAAAATCCGGGGCCACAAGGGGAGCACAGCAAAGGTCGGGGATTTGCACCCCAATTTCTGGGGTGTATTGTCATTTTCTCCTTGAAGTGGCAGGAGCTGGCCAGAAATTAGTATCCCCCCATTTTGATCACACGAGAGACATCGCTGAATTGACTGGGTAATCATCACTTTTCACATGAAACATTGCCATAAACTGAAAGTATACATTATACATCCCAATTTGTCCGTGTTAGCTGGGAAAATGTTGCCATATTTCAACAATATTGCCAGTTATATCATGATATCCTATTGTTGATTAGTGTGTATTCCATCTCCATCTCCATTATATCACCGTTAAATCCCCAATAAAGTTGTTGGAAAACATCCGTCCAAAGAATTTCCGGATTTATATGGAATATATGTTTTGAATAAGGTAAAGATCATTAGAACAATATCCCATTAATAGCCAATCCATCAATCATAATTTTTCCTTACTAATTATCAAATTTCCTAGAGTGATGGAATTGATGGATTGGAAATATCCCATTAATATCGCATTCATATTCCAGTAATATTCAATCCATCAATCATCAATCATCTTAAACTGGCCACGATTGATTGGACGAAATTTTCAGGGCGCTGCTTCGGAGCCATCGCTTTGTCATCTCAGCGTGCTCGAGAAGCTTCAGGACGGAGATCAATGGAGACCCCGGATGGGTGCTACACCTGAAACTCGTGGTTGCAGATTATGTTGGAGTTTTATATTATAGATATAGATATAGATGTAGATATACTGTGAAACTTGGATGAGGCTTTGTGAAGCTCATTGCCAGGAAAACAAACGAAAAGTTCCGGAGTCTCCGCTACTCACTGCACGCAGAGGGGGGCTGACTGTGTATGCAACACCCTGGTCCCAGAAACGGGGCCGCCATTTTGGAAGCCTTTCCTTCTTCCGGCAATATTGCGGCCCCGTTTTTGGGGCAGGTTTTTGGCGCCATTTTTGGGACCACGAAGGGGCAAACAGAAGCTGCTCAATGGTCCTGACGGCCCGGATTTCGTCCATTTGCTGGCACCAGCCTTCCTTCTGCAACGCAAGCCGCCATGGACACACACACACACATCCGTATAATACTATGAGGGGACATGGCGCAGAAGCTGTTTTGAATCAGTGAAAAGGGCCCACTTTCCGGGGCCGCAGAAGCCATGCTAACCTTTTGCGCTCTGGCAGCGTGCCGCCTTTACAACGCTTATGTCAGAAAGCTGTTTTCGTGCATCTTGGCAGAAGTGTGTGGCGTGCAATTGTTGCCGTGCATCCCGTCCGCGCGCTTTAGAGCATACTATAGTATACGGCCAAAGCGCTAAAAGGGACGTAATCCCTTATTTACATGCGGGTTTTGACGGGCGTAATCGGGACGTACGAGGGGCGTAACCACAGATTGGGGGACGTAATCCCTTATTTACATGCGGGTTGGAGGGGCGTAATCGGGACGACAAGGGGCGTAACCACAGATGGGAAGGACGTAGTTAATCCCTTGTGTACATGCGGGTCTGAGGGGCATAATCGGACGTACGAGGGGCGTAATCACAGATGGGAGCGGCGTGATCCTTTATTTACATGCGGGTTTGAGGAGCAATAGTTTCGGGTAGCGTGTTTTTTTTGAGTTTGTCCACGTGGGGTTCTACACCCTTCCCTGTTTTCGAGCCACATGCCTTCCCAAACATAATCCGTTGCAATTGGTTTCCTCACAGTTTTGTAGTGGAGAATGCGTTTGGCTGTCAGTTGGCTTGTGCTCAAACGGCGCTGCCACCAGGGCCCGCTTTTGGGGCCGCATCTGCATATTAAAATGCACCCTTGATGGTGGGCCCTCAATGTAGAATGATATAGATATAGATACATAAGATGTAGATTTTACACGATATGCGATACTTATTGACATTATGATGATGATTTGTAAAACAATCACTGATATAATGTATAGTCATATAGACACCACGCACATATCACTGGGAATATGGTGGAGATGTATCTTGAGTTGGATGGGTGAACTTCAACCAACTTTTTGTTTGGGCGGAAACGGCCCAGGGGATCTGAGCAGCTCAGATGTGGATATTCATTGGTCGAAAGTTATTGCCGTTAAATCAGGCGGCCAAATGGAGCTTTCTTGAAATGATAGTACCCCCAAACAGCGGGTTTCAGCATAAATTGGTTCAGTTTTTGATGCTTTTGGACGGTCCCCCATTCTAAGAAAACACCAAAATATGAAGTTGATACCAATCTACATGGCGGATCATCCCGCTTAGTAACCGGTTAGTATTACTGGTAAGTCTCCTAAGTGGCCTAAGTGGGTTAAACCATTTATAAGTGGGGTATGGCTTAACTATGGTTATTAACCAGTCACGATTCGTGGGGTGATTTCCCAGTAACCATGGTATCATAGAAACATATTTCCCGGATGGTAGTTCGATGATGTTTTATCCATAATTTCCAGGCTTCAAACTTTTCTATCTCTTTGGGGTTCACCATCTTGTTAAGTCCCATGAAATCACCATTTGTTGTTGGTTAAATCTCAGTAAATCTTATAAAATCAGCATTTCTTCATGCAATCAGCATTTTTTTGGGGTTGGTATGTTTAAATGTGATTCCCCATGGTATTTACATGTGCTAATAACTCGGCTTCGAGGTCGCAATTTTTTTGGCCCCTCTCAGCAGTTGTGAGGACATGAAGCAGAAGGCTTTGGGCAACACGCAGCTGGCCACTTGGGCACCCAAATGGGGATTTAATGCGATTTTATGGGGGTCAAATGGAAATTTAAGTAACAACAAATGGTGATTTTGTGGGATTTAACGGGAAACACTTTTCAGTTTGTTGATTTTTGTAAAACAAATCATCTTGTTGTTTGATTGTGTTAGTAGGATACTAATTCCTCCCCCCGATGATATTGAATACCCCCTCCGATTGAGTCACCGTGGGTATACCCCATGGTAGGCAGCCATAGCAGGTGCCTCTTCTCGTGGCTGACCTTGGATAGCAACCGGCCCACCACAAAAGACAGTTCTTAGTGAGATATGATGACAATGGCTACAATTCACCCAAATTCACCAAGAAATTCCACAACCAACAACCAGTTATCCCAGTTCTCCCCATCCACAACCAGCTTAAAGCTTCTCGTTTCTGCTATGTTTAACAGGTTTAAACCACCCGGCTTAGCGAAAAGGTCCACGTGATGAAGGACAAGTTCGCCGCCAGTCGCGATGCGTTTTCTGGCGGAATGTTAGTTGCGTGGTTCAGGAGTGAATATCAACAACCAGGAAATCCCCTATAAATGGCAATTGGACATCCCCTATATATAAGTTTAGGCCTTCATGGGAACATCAACTATAAATAAGATATTTTTCATTGCCACGGAGGGTAAACCTTTACAAAGGCCGGTTTTAAAGTTTTCCTATAGTTTATAAGCGAGAATTGGGGACTGAATGACTAATTGTTGGCAGAAATGACTGTGGTAGAGTCATGGTTAAGAAGGCCTTACCAGTGGTCGTTGGTGGTTCTAATAAACCCTTGATGAACGCGCATTCAACACCCATGATTCGGGGGTCACCTGACTGTGGTCTGGTGGAACTTGGGGTGTTAGCGAACAAATCACGATTTCAAAGCACAAGGATTTTGAGCTATGATCAGGATATAATAATGCATCATCATATGTAGAACCATTGCACAGTAGAACATGAATGCAAGATAATGCAAGCATGCGTTCGATCTTTTCCTTTGTATTTTCAGAACATTTGACACACATGTATTCAATTCAATCAATCTAAGTCTTTTGCCGTTGGCATTTTTCGCTGGGTAAACCTGGGTCCGTGCGGGCTAACAGCTTTAATTTTCTACCATTTAAATGGTGGCTTTCTCAGACTTGGGGCCAGCAAACACCATTCTAAATTTGGACATGTTTTGCACGTTATGCAATCTTTAGTTTTGAACTTGTTGACATCCCCTGGTTTCTCGGGGATCGCAAGTTCGAAACCCATAAAATGGTGGAATCTCCAAGCCGCAGCCATTGAGCGAACCGCGGCCAGTTTCAGGGAGCTCCAAGGCATGGTTTCACGTTGCCATGTTTGATTACCGGTACTGTAGTTCAAGTGGGTTTGAACATTTAGAGAACCACTTGGTTTATCATATAGCCAATTTTCAGATACAGCCAGGTGTTCACCTTGGGTCCCGTTTTCATCGTTGGTTGTCTCCGTGTAATGTTCACCCAAATCAACGACATTGCGGGCAATGCATAGTAACATCCGCCTTTCAGTTGGTTATATACCGATGTTTGCCGGTTACATCCCCTGTCATTCATATCATCTGGTTGGTGGTTTCAAACATGTTTATTTTCCATAATATATAGGATAATCCTTCCCATTGACTAATATTTTTTCAAGATGGTTAAAACCACCAACCAGTCATGGATGGGCAAATTTCTCAGCATGACAACTCGTTTTGAGGCTGACCTTTCATGTCACCTTCTCGGAGAAACCATTTTTTCTCGGACACTTATATAAAGGAGCGCAGCCATTGTAGCTGTAATTAATCAGAGCTATTGCGGAAACCTTTGCTGTTTTTGATTCATATTCCATGGAATAGTCCAATTCCATGAATATTCCATGAATATTGCCATGATATTCCCATTGTCCCAGCATTTTTGTTGATGACATCTCCTACTCGATGCCCTCCCGACATCTCTAGAAGGCCATGGCGGAGGAGTCAGAGGACGTGGCGCTGATGAAGATCACTGCGAAGAAGTGGCTCGCTGGTGGTGACGGTTTTTTTGTGGGTAAAAAAGATGGCAAACAATGGGAAAGTCCATGGGAAATGAATGGGAAATGAATGGAATATGAGTGGATCATTATAACTTACCTAGAATGACGGCAATATATGGTGAGAATTTGTAGGAATCCCTTCCAAACAATAGTGAAAAATAGAGAAAAGGTAATATCTAACTAAAACACTGATATCAACTATATATTTCTATCTTGTTGGGGTTTGCTATATGTTAATATATCAAGGCAAGCAGTTTTATCTGGGATATGATTGTGATGTTATGGGGATATACTTTTGGGGTATAGTAACATTTTACTGGGGATTTTTCTGGAGATACAATGTGGGTGTCAAACCAAGCATTTTATGGGAATACAATTTGGGATATGATTCGGGGTTTGAAACCAACCATTTTATGGGTAGTGATTCGTAATGATCTATTGGAGTATTCGTGGTTCTTACATGTTCTTATGGGGTTTAAGCAACAAACAGTTGTGTTGTCTTGATGGAAACAAGGGGGGATATGAACCATCAAGAATGGGGATCAAACTTTTCAGGTTGGGTTATAGCAAATAGGTGAGCTGTTTGGATCCTAAGAATGGATGATCTTCAAAGGTTGTAAAACGTTTGAAGAATGGTTATTAAATCATAACAATACATACTAGGGTTGTAGAAACGATGGTGATCAATGGTTATCAGAATGGTTATCAATGCTTGTAATACTCGGGTTTCATGGATATCAATGGTTGCCAGAATGAAGAGATGGCTAGAAATTGCAAATATTCGTGTACTTGAGATATGATATAACTTAGCAAGTGATAATCTAGTAAGCTTTCTACCAATCACTTTTTCAGATAGTACAATATAGCTGGTTATAGCAATTATGGAAAGAAATGATAGAAATGATAGATGACAATAGTTGGGATGATGGGCCCGTGGATTCGATCTAAATAGCCAGAAAGTGGGGACAATGGTCACCCCGGGCAATGAGGTGTTTGTTCAAGGGCCAGGGTTGGCCATAGTTTTCTTTCTTTTTAACCGTAACATCTCAATTTCAGGGGTGTCTAAGACTGGTTCCTGGTTTCACATTCTTGATTTTGCACCCACCTTAAATGCGATCGGAATGATGATCTCAGTCTCAGATTTGCTGATGCACGGGTGGTTCTTTTGGGAAAATGCAGAGACGTGGCATTGCTGGAGCACTTTTTAATGACGGGTGGCGTTTGATGACATCGTTATATTGAACTTTCGCCATGCTACTAGACTAGATGTTTTCAGAGTGTTTAAGATGAGGAGACATGCTATGGTACCCTACACTTACACCATCTTAAACCACCCAAAAAAACAATGCATCCTGACTTTGCATATGTTTCCCCAAAGGAACGTGGCCTTCTACATGCGCGCGGCCGCATCGTTCCTGCGTGGCACGGAAGACAAGAAGCCTGTGAAGGCGCCATGGGGATGGCATTCCCGGGGACAACGAAGGCTGGAGGTAGATTGAGCTGTGAACTTCTATGATATTTGCTACACATACATATCATCATCATCATCATCATCATCACCTTATCATCATCACGCATGCATAGTGTGTGTATTATACTCTATATACGTATGATGTACATAGATATGTAAGCAAAGTTGACTGCAGGAATATCATCATGTACTATCTAGAACCATGATGTATCTTGATATGCCATATGTATGCGATTATATATATATATTCACATACACAGATATTATGCATAATTTTATACACATGTATATATATATATATACACCAATATATGTATACATACGCATATCTCTCTATATAAATAGATATAAATGTATATATGAATGTATATATGTATACATGTATCTATGTATATATGTATACATGTATATATGTATATATGAATATATGATATATGCATATATATATGTATATGTGAGTATATGAATGAATTCAAATAGGTACATTGGTACATATGAAATATATACGTGTACATGTATATGTGCATACATGTATATATGTAAATAATATATATATATATGTAAATAATATATATCTGTAAATAATATATATATATATGTATATATGTAAATAATATATATATGTAAATAATAATATATATATATATATGTAAATAATATATATATATGTAAATAATATATATATATATATATGTAAATAATATATATATGTAATATATATATATATATGTAAATAGTATATATATATATATGTAAATAATATATATATATACATAAATATGTATACATATATATGTATATATATATGTATATATGTGTATACATATGTATATATATGCATATATATATATATGTATATATATATATGTATATATATATGTATATATATATGTATATATATATATGTATATATATGTATACATTTATGTATACATATCTATCTATCTATCTATCTATGTATCTATCTATCTATCTATCTATGTATCTATCTATCTATCTATCTATCTATATGTATATATCTATATGTATATGTATATATATGTATATGTATATATATATGTGTATATATATATGTATGTATGTATATATATATGTATATATATGTATATGTATATATACATGTATATACATATATATATATGTATATATATTTATGTATATATGTATATATGTATATATGTATATATGTATATATGTATATATGTATATATGTATGTATGTATGTATATACGTATATATGTATACATGTATGTATATATGTGTACGTGTGTATGTGTATATGTGTATGTGTGTAAATGCGTAGATGTGCATACGTGATTATACGTGTATATGTGTATATGTATAGATTTAGTCGAAGTACGACGCAATCATGTAAATACCTTCTCACATCCTGCGCATTTATAGCATGTGTGTTGTAAATATGTAAATATCATGATATGTATATAAGTATGTACATATGTAAATATGTAAATATGTATAATATAATTATATCACATCACATGTAACGTATATAACATAAGCATGTATAAATATTGTTTCAATATGTACACGTCATATATATAATTATATATATATATCACAAGCGTCATATTATCAACAGATGTCGGCAGATTTCAGATGTCATATTGCTGACCAAATATTACTAATAACTGTCATATTACAAATAACCGTCATATTACTAGTGTTTCTTATGTCACATACATGTCATATCACCAATAAATCATGGAAGATTGCATTATATATTTATATCACGAATATGTATATATATATATACATATGTATAGATATACATATAAGTAACATATTATCATATTATATATATATATGTATATCACCAGATATCACCAATAATTCATAGACTCTTATCTATATCACCAGTATATATCACCAGATATATGATTAGAATAGTATTTCAGATTAATATCAATGATATATATACTGGTGATATATTTAGTATCCCATGTTTTTTTTAAAACATATTCTTTATTACCAGATATCTAGATATATATCATACTGGAAATCCTATGATTAAATATGAAGATTTCACGATTCTTCCGTTCTCCCTCTGTTGTTTCCCCAGGAGCTTCGCCTCACGGCCCTGGGCGAAGCCATTGGCATCGTGGCCTCGGTGGCCTCGCGCTGTGAGAAGGAGGAGCTGGCGGTCATTAAGGAGGCCTCCATTTTTTGATGTTTTGGGCAGTTTTTTTTGTTACATATATATATATATATGTGTCATATATATATATCATATGTACATGTATATATTATATGTATATATGTACATTCTTCTCTTTATGTATATATGTACATTCTTCTCTTTATCACCTTTTTAAAGTCATTAGCAACACTGAGAAAACCAGATATTGACAATTCTTGAAATTGTTGGACAGGTTTTCAGTTTGTTTCGAAACCATGAGAAGAATGGATAAGACATATATGGGATGGTTAGGTGTAAAAGATGATGCTTCTTTTCCTAGAGTTTGGATGAATGAATTGGCCTTATTTGATCAACAAAGGACTATGGGCCCCGCTCCCAAAGGTTCATCGACATTTCCAAGGGGCCAGGCAGTTGTGAAATGGACTGCAAGTTGCATTGCTGGTCCTTGGGGTATACACCAACCCATCATTGGGTTGATTTGAGACTCAATGACTTCAGTTACTGAGAGGCCGCTTGGGCACCATAAAGATAGGATATTAGATATATCAACCATGAAGATAGGCTATAAAGATAGGCTATAAAGATAGGCTATAAAGATAGACTATAAAAATGGCACCATCTGTCCTGACCTTGCAACGAACTTCAAGGCTGATCCAAGCTGTGCCCGTTGTTGCCGGTCGAGGTGAAGACGGACTATGCCGATGTGCAGACCAGCAGTGGAACCACCAGAGGTTGTGCACAACTCCAGGTGGATCCAATGGGCTCAGGATTTCGATGATTTCGATGAGAATTCATGTGATGTTTCGGTAGTTTCGGTCAACTTTGATCCATAGTTGGTCAATATGGTCAATTGTTCAAGGTTTAGCTTGAAATGGAGGAGTATGACACTGAAATCGCTCATCCGACTGCGAGTAGCTAGGACCTGAAGGTGCGAGCAATGGCGGTTGTTTTTTCCACTATGGCACGAATGATTTTAATCATCCAAAGGTCCATTTTTGCAGGATGCTTGAACCTCCATTTTGCAAGGTCCATTTTCACTATGGCATTTTTTCCGATGCGTAGGTGGTGCTCCTAAACACCTCCTCCGGGGCCAAAGCATAAGAAAAAAGAGGCTTGGAGGGCACTGGGACGGATCCACCCTCCTGATGTTTCTGATGTTTTTTTTTTTTTCGACCACCTTTTTGGTTGTGGCTTGGAGATTCGACATTCACCATGTGAACTTTGAGGGGTTACTCCATTTTGGTCGATGCGACAAAAACGCCAGGAGCTTTCACCAAAAGCTGCAGTGATTCAGCCTGCTTCCACCAGCGACAGTGTTGGAAAATTAGCGGGATGGAGTTGGTGAAATGGAGAGTTTTCATAGACCAGACTGGGTAAGCTGAACTCCCAAGCCATGATGATAAGCAGTGGAATCATCCCAAAGACTCCGATGGATTACATGATTACTTGAAATCAGTGAGAGAAATTTGATAAACTTTGCCAAGGAACATGAGCTATTATGTGTGTCGAAAAAAGATTCGGTTTCATTATTTTGGCCAAATTCAGCACCATTTTTCCCTTGCCGATCCATAAGAAACGCTAAAACTGTCCCATGGCAAGAAGAATTGCCCAAGAAACCTGGGATAATTCTGGTGGTGGCAATACTATGGCCACAATATGGGGGAGTACACCCTATGACAACAAAACACCATCTATTTCACCAATTTTCTTGCCAAACAAAACGCCATTTTTTGATGGTTAAAACACAACGGATTTGCCATCTTAGATGGATCAAATCATCAATTTTGATGGACCAAATCAGGACTTTCTAGTATCTTTTTTGATGTAGGCCCACTTGATCAAATCAATGTTTTTTTTTTTTGGTACCCATTGATTTTGATGGTGAAATTATCGTGATCAGCCTGAGTACAGCGCCGTCTCAAAGGATTCCACTGGAGCTGGTCGTATATTATAGGCGCAAAGTGAGACTCGACTCATCCGGAGCTGTGATGGCCCCGCGAAAAAAATGGCGCTGGCTCGCGCTGGCTGCTGGAAGGGATCAATAAACTCGGGGATTTTTGTTTGAACATTTTTAGTCATGGAGTTAGTGAGTGATTTTTTTTGGCAGCAAGATGCGGCTTTCCTAGCTCTCAAAATCGTCCTCAGAGATTGGACATAGCCAAGCATCAATTTGTGCATTATTCGCTTGTGCGCAGGTGTACGCGCGCAACCATCTTTCGTTCCATCCCTTTTTTTTTGCCGGGTGTGAGCCAAAATTGTGCCAACCCCCCCCAAAAAATGTATATTTGAATAAAGAACTAACATGACACATATCCATTTGATTCACCATCTGTGGGTGAAGCTCGCTGAAGGGGGTCAATTTTTAGCTGATGGAGGATGTACACAGCATCCCAGAAATTTAATTTATTAAACGAGATAATGTGGTAAAGCCAATGCCATCAACAACTACCAGGAGATGATAACCATACCACCTATATCACCAATTTCTGATAAGTCATTGGGGATGATTTACGAACTTGGTTAACCACATTACAGTATCTGAAAGACAAACAAAGTCAACCGTCCAACGATCACAATTACTGTAAGTGATTGTTGGTACCCTCTGTTAATCAAACATGGCAATGGACAATTCCTTGTAAATGGCGGTGTAATTCGCTGGGAAAATCATCGAAAGATCCATGGTGGATTTTGCCCCAAGCCATGGAGCTGATGACACCGGAGCGTATCAACCAATATTCCATTCATATTCCATGAATTAAGTATTCCATTCATATTCCATTCATATTCCATTAATATTTCATCAATATTTCATCAATATTCCATCAATATTCCATCAATATTCCATTAATATTCCATTAATATTCCATCAATATTCCATTCATAGTTCATTAATATGCCATTCATATTCCATTATTATTCCATCATACCTTCCCATGATATTTTCATTTAGCACCATTTTTGTTGGTGAGTTCCTGGGTCTCAGATCCCAAGGTTATCTCACACCCCGCAGGCGATGGAGACCGGCACTGTGGCACTTTTTGTAAGGGCTTGGCAAGGGATCATCATGATTCATGTCTCTCATGTCTCATCATGTGTCATCAATTTCGGAAAATGGTTGTTTTTTTTTTTGGATTACTTAGGGAATCGTAGATCATCATAGATCACTAGATCATACTATATCACTGACGTTCGTCCCAGGAGTCGGCGATAAACAACGACCTGGCTGACCATGCCGCCATTTGTAGCTATAAATGGTGTCTTTTTGTGGTACCCTCTGGTTATGACTAACATAGCCATGGAAAATGGCCCATAGAAATAGATGGTTTACCTATTAATAGCATGGTGATTTTCCATGGCTATGTGAGTCATAACCAGATGGTATAAACGATGGTTCTTAGGAGAAATCCATCAAAAAAAAGAGTTAGGGTTTGGGGATGACTATTTGCTAGGAAATCTTTCTGTGTCCCCTGGATGATCACAATCATCCAATGCAGTCCGGCTGCCTTGTGAGATGAATAGCAGATAGAGGTTTCCATATGGTTACCCCCAGTCATCCATTTATAGATGGATTTTCCCTTATAAACCGGTCCAGCTATTGAGGTACCCCCATGACTTAGGAAACCTCCAGATCTAGTAGATCATCAGCTCATTTTCCAGGTCATAAGATTTTATCTTCCAGCCTGTGGTTGCAGCATGTTGCAGCATTCCAGCATCAAAGACGAACCACAGCAGCTCTGCCCCAGATTTTTGGTGCGGCTGTGTGTTCGGCGCTGCCATGGCAGAGAATGATGACAGTAGCTGGTTGGTGGTTTTAAGGTTTTAAGCACATCTTTTTTTCTCCATTTTGAACAATATTTGGAACATATTTCTTATTTCCAACCATCAACTCGGGATGTTTTTTCCATTTTCAACCCCACATTTGGATAAATTTGATCCACAAAATAGGCCAGATTTCGTCATGTGTTCGCCAGATAGGTCGGATGCTGAAACTCCAGATCTCCGGTTTGGTGGGCGATGGCTTCGAGTTTGAAGCTCCGGCCTCGATGTTGGGCTCTGAGTTGCTAGAGATGCTCCGGGAGCGGGTGGCCCAAAAGCCTGGCACGCGGCTGTCGTTGCATCATGAGGCGCGGATGCTGGAGACCCAGAAGAGTCTGAAGGAACAAGGCTTCCTGGAGGAAGCTGACAGAGTGGGGTTTGCGACTTCGTTGCGTCAGTTTTTGCGTTTTATTGTTGTTGGTTTGAAAGATGACTCCACAAGCTTGAGGGATTGAAGAATAGGGTGATGAATGATGATGATTGGTTTGATTTTCGCTTTTTTTTTCTGTCCAAAGGAAACATGACACACTTTTTTAGACCTCTATATATATATATTATATAATTATAATTATATAGTGCAGCATACGCATCGAACCGGGGGCCGGGGGCCGGCAGAACCAGGTAAGCTTGACCTATGTTCACAGCAGGGTTGACCTGCGCTTGGCCTGGGCCTTCCTGGTCGATTCAGAGGAAGTGGAATCCATTGAAGGGGTCAGTGTTCTGGGCTGAGCCGAGTAGGGAACCAGTTGACCCATCAAAGAAAAAACATATATATATATATATTACATATATATATATTACATATATATATATACATATATATATATATATACATATGTATGTATATATATACACATAATATACACACATATATATATATATATAAATTTGGGATGTATGATGGATAAATGATGGTTGATGTTTTTCTTTTTCTGTTTTAAAAAGGGTTTCAACCCCTTCTTGATTGGTTACTAAAGCACAAGACATGGGGAGGTTGGGCAACACATGTTGGATAGTATGGGGTTTAAGCCGTGATGGTATTAAACAGTGGTGTTATACTACCGGGTTTGTTGGGGATTATGGTCTAGCGGGTCTAGCGGGTTGGTGGTTCCATCTGGGCAGATCTATGAAACTGTTAGGATATATCATGGTATATCCATTATTAATTGATATAAATTCCATTTCTATGAATCCATCAATGGGATATGTATCATTATATAATTGTGCCATTGATATCCACTTGATATCCAAAAATGTTACCCCAACAAAAAAACCCGATTCGACCGCGATGAAGTCCTCTATCCCGTTGGACAACGATGTCCCTGCTGGAAGCGGGTAAGAACCATGTTACAAGCCACTTATAGGGGGGTTTCCATAAATGGGGGCACCCAAAAACGGATGGTTTACAAGGAAAAATCATATTAGAATGGATGATTTAGGAAACCTCCATATGATCTTATATGTGGGATACGCCCCAGTGATTAACCCATGTCTTACTTGTTGTCACAACGAGATGGAACACCATTGCTTCCCAGGAAAACAATCTACAAATGGTGGGTTTTCCATATCTATGTTAATTGACTGGAGGGATTTATCCCATTTTTAGTTCGGGAATTGAGCCATCAATACATATACCAACTGCCTGGTTTGCCATGATAGTATGTAATTGAGACACATTGAGACCATCCCAATCTTGTTATTGATACAAGGTGGTGTCCTAAAGTTTGCGAATAGCGGGTATCCCAAAAAACCGGGTGGGCCCCTTTGATGGATTTCCCGGCCCGCCATGTTGAATATTCCATCATTATGTTCCGTTGATTCTCATATCACATTCCGTGAGTATGCTACATGAATATTCCGTTTTTTTTTTTTTAATTCCATTTCACATTCCGTGAATATCTCCATTACATCCCCATCATATCCCCATGAGAATCTCATGATATTCCCATTGGGCACCATCTTTCTTGGATTTCTCGGTACCACGATGGACACCGGCGAGGCGAGGTGTGTGGCTTACAGCGCTTAGATCAGCTGCGCAAACTTCCTAGCAGCCTGCAAGCCTTGACGTTGGACTGGTGGGAGGTGGGATGATAATCCGGATTTTTTCAGTGGAGCAATCGGATTTCATGAATTTTGCCAAGGTTTTCATGGGATTTTACAGAGATTGATTGGGATTTGATTGGGATTTTATGATATTTTATTTGAATCTAATCAGATCTAATTGAATTTTAATTTGATTTTAATGGGATTGAAGCATCAACCATGGGGATAGTGGAAATGATCATCCCGGCTGGCTTGCCAGGTTGGATGGTTGGATGGCTTGCAGAATTTGCGGCGGCTGAGCATTGGAGACCACTTCAATCAGAGCTTGGAAGGAGTGAAGTGGCCCCCCAACCTGGAGCAACTCAGCTTTGGCTATAGATTCAACAAGCCTTTGGAGGTGACACTGTCAGTTGGGAGCGAAGAGCGAGATGAGGATGTTAGACGGGTAGAGCGACCATGATGTTTCGTTGATTTTGAGCCCAAGTTCGCACTGCCTCAGGCTGTAGCTGGGGATCAGATTACCCGATTACCCCCATCCTCAAACTGACTGCATCAGCTTATTTGTCCCAAAAGGTCAAGGATGGTAAGGATGGGGTTGTCTGAAAACAGGCTACAGTACCCGGCTACCCCCAAATCATTTGGGAGAGGCCCTCCCTGATTTTTTCCCAACTTTTCTGTGTCAGAGGTGACAAGAGGCAATCATAGCATAGCCAGGGTCATAGCATGGCCAGGTGCCGTTTCCCAGTAGCCTGCGAAGCTTAACCTTGGGAAACGACTTCGACCTGTCCTTGGATGAAGTGAAATGGCCACAGCTGCAGAGCTTGACATTGGGCGAATGCTTCAATAGCAGCCTGAAGGGAACGAACCTGCCGGGCAGCTTGAAGAGCTTCCAGGGCTGAAGAGCTGCTGAAGGGTTTGTCTGAAAATGATAGGAAACCTCCAAATCTTCCAAAATCGGTGAATCAAAGTATATATCACAATTACCACCGGGGTATCGCCCACTTTCAGACACACCCTTTTTTTGAGCGGTCGAGGGGTCATGTTTCATCCCTGACCGGATCCATGGGAAGATCTGAAATCCTATAGTGAAGCCTTAAGTTCGGGGTTGAACATGGACCCAGCTATTTTTTGAGATGATGATATTGATGATCCCCAATCATTCATATGTCAAAAATTATCAAAAATAGTTGGTAAGGGAAACCTCCATCACTGGATATTTTAGTGTCTTCTGCTTTGTTTCTTTTGTGCGACTCTGCGAGTCTGCGACTGTCAGGCTTGACTTTCGGCAACAAATTCAACAAGTCTTTGGATCAGGCGCCTAAAGGGTTGATAGTCACGGAGGAAAAGGTTTGCTATGAGGGTTATATACTACATTAGTGTCTATAATCTGAAAATTTAGATGGAAGGATTACTACAGTGGAATGCTAAAGTCGTGCCTAAAATTTGGAAATCATCGTAAATAGCTGGGGAGCACTTGATTTGAAAAGTCGTGCCTTTTTTGTAAAACGCAGAGGAATTGCAATGGTTTGTTGGATTTGGTCTTTGGAATAGTTTTTGTTAATAAATCTTGCGTTTAGGTTGTGTTTAGCATCAAGGGTACCTTTTCCATATTGTTAATAAATCTTGCGTTTAGGTTGTGTTTAGCATCAAGAGTGCCTTTTCCATATTGTTAATAAATCTTGCGTTTAGGTTGTGTTTAGCATCAAGAGTAACCTTTTTCATACCAAGTCAAACTGGATGTGAGTGTAGCGATGAGTTTATATTTCTTGCTTTTTCTTTCCAGTGTGCTGCGGCAGCCATTTTCACTTTTCACTGCGTGCTCAACGCGGCATTGTGGCACTTCAGCGTGTTGCTTGAGATCGAGGTGAGAAGGGTCATTGTTGTGTCTTCGTGTCGGTTTTAGTTTCTTATGTGGTTCCGCAGGCGGGTGGGCAGAGAGCCTTTCTTGTTATTTTTTGACGTCGTTTGCTACGTCGTTCGGACGTCGTTCGGCACGTCGTGGTTTCAAAAATAGGAAACCTATAGGAGAGGTTGGTTGTTGTGAATCACGGATGGCAGAGCGAAGCCACTGATGGACCGAGGGCAGCAAAGCGAAAAGAGCCAGCAAAGCAAAAAAAGTCAGCGGACCGAAGCGGCAAGTATTTCTCAACCCCAGAAACATGAACGGTAGAATGCAACTGTAGACGGATTTTTGCGAACATTTGATTTTCCCAAGTGTGGAAACATTCTTCTTATACATACGCGATTCCATGGTGTTTTAAGATTTGGGCATGACTTAGGCATGAGTTTCTTGAAACAGCGATTCCATGGTGATTTACTAGCACGTTTTGACCCAGGCATGAGTTTGTCGTTTGACTGTGTATATATATATATACACATGTATATATACGTCAGAAAGCAACCAAATAGGCTTCCCATTTTACCACGTTTCTGGAAATACAGTGAAATGTAGAATCACACATTTTTCATGTTATATCATTTAAGAACATGTGTAATGGTTTTTGGTAATGGACATCAGGTTCTTGGAATTGGATAATATCACCGTATTTATAAAATGCGTTTCCTTCTTGAACCTGTGTGTAAAAAAGAACCAAAAAACACACGTATTTGTAGAGCAATTTTTCCTTTAACACTATATATATATACATACACATAATGCAAACGTTTTTTTCAAAAGGTATCTGTGGAGCATTGAAAAAACATTTTTTTGAAGTAATTTTCCTTTAAACCAATACTTGCAGTATGTTTGGTACATAAAGAGCACCCATTGTACCCCCATGATCTCGCATTATATCCCCATGGTGGTTGAGTCATATACCACCATTTTTGGTGAAAACTAAAGATAGTTCTCTCTTTGCACCGCAGGTCGTGTTACCTGCATCTCTGGAATGTCTGCACTTTGGCGAAGGATTCGATCAACCCCTGGAGCACGTGTGGCCTGACACAGCACGGTTTGCGCTGTTCTAACGGTTGCGATGGTCACCGGGCATGTCACGGGGACATAGGTTTTTTAAGTGGGACACAGGACGCAAACCATTTGGGTCTGTCTGAGAATACCCACAAAATGCAACAGTTTTGAATGTTGACACCATAATTTCTCTGGGTATACTGAGACTGTGCACAATTTTTGGACCAACACGTATGGTATGTGTGCCAACATGTACACTCCGGTAGGCCAACATGGCAGTGGGAAGTCCACTTGTTGAAAGGGAGCAGAGTGGTATGAGTCAGGTCGTTGGAGAACCCCAAAGATTGGATGCACCAAAGATCTCGAGTTCACTTGTGGTTTCAACCGCACCAATTTTCGATCTTTGGCTGAAGTGTTGCCCACTTGATTGGCCACTTGTGGTTTCACCCGCACCAAAATTGGATCTAAATTTCTGAAGTGACCCATATTTTTTCCAACGTACCGTCGTGGACACTGGGCCTAGGACCTGGCCCCCGGCCTTGATAGACCTGACCTTGAGCGCACGCTTCAATCAGCGCCTGGAGCTGTTGAAATTTCCAGAGACTTTGCGGAGCTTGACACTAGGGCGAAACTTCAATCAGATGCCTGGAGCGGTTGGAGATGGCGGTGTTTTGTATATTTTTTTAATCAAGAACAAGGGGAAATTCATTCTTAAACATGGGATTTTCACCATCTAAAACGGGGATATGTAACCGATCATTATTTGGTCGACATATTTTTGATTTCCCATCCAAGAAATGGGATGACGATCCCCATTGACAGGCATATATGTTCAGGGGGGCTTAAACCACCAAGCAGTTTGAAGCGTTTTTTCATTTAAATCCATGATCCACCCTGAATTATTGGGGAACCTACTGGAAGTTTCCTTTTGATGTTTGGAGGCGAGTTGGGGATGGGTCAGAATGACTGATCCACGAAAGCTGGGGAGGGTTAATACTAAAGCACGTTTTTTTTTTTGTCGGGGTCCATTAGTAGCCGGATTTTGATCCGCACTGAGTTCTCCCACAAATCTCCCCACAATTCATTGACAGAGAACCTGGGAAGATCCTATTGTTTTTTCTTGCAGCAAATGCAAGGAATTTGTTCTGGATGAGGTGGCCCAGCAGCTTGCAAACCTTGACGTTGGGCGTCTTCTTCAATCAGAGCTTGGAGCAGGTGAAGTTGCCCAACTTGCAAAGCCTGACATTTGGCTACAGCTTCAACCAGAGTTTGAAGCCAGTCACGTTGCCCAGCACTTTGCAACATTTGAAACTTGGAGGCGGATTCACTCAGAGTTTAGTGGGAGTTCAGTTCCCTGGCGGTCTGCAAAGTCTCACGCTTGGGGGGCGAAACTTCAGGCCCAGTTTGTTTCAGGATGCGCTTCCGCGGACTTTAAAGAGCTTAACTTTTGGCCGTTTGTTCAATCAGAACTTAGCTTCCGTGACGCTTCCGGACCTCGACAGCCTGACATTTGGGGACAACTTCAACTTGAGTCTAGGGACCGTGAATCTTCCACAAAGCTTGCTGCACCTGACCCTGGGAGAAAAGTTTGATTTTTCCATTGTGGAGATCCGCTGGCCCCCAAACCTGCTGAGCCTTACGTTTGGGTCAAACTTCAACCAGAGCTTGGCGCATGTCCATCTGCCCGCGAGCCTAGAAACTCTGGTCTTCGGAGAGAGCTTCAACCAATGCGTCGGTGACTTACCCAGCAACTTGAGGAGCCTCAGCTTTCGCTCCTCCGATTTAGTGCCACTTGCTGCAGGTTTCAGCAATATACTTCTTTATCCTTGACATTGGGAAGGATGAGCCCATCATTCGCAAAAGATATGACACCATCAAGTCTGTTTTTGGGCCACGATTTCCCCAAATATGTATATAGCATATACAATATATATATATATACATATTATTACATATATATATATATACACATCACATACATACATATATATATATACATTACATACATACATATATATATATAAATATATATTACATATATATATATATTATATTATTACATACATATATATAATATAATATTAAATTATATTATATTATGTAATATAATATAATATAATATAATATAATACATTATTATATTATATCATATTATATCATATTATAATATATTATATCATATTATGTTATATTATATTATGTTATATTATGTTATATTATATTATATTGTATTATATTATATTATATTATATTATATAAATAGTATATAGCATATAGTATGCAATTAGTAAATATAGTATGCAGTATACAGTATAGAGTATATATATAGTATAGAGCATATAGTAAATATTATATATTATATAGCATATAGTACACACTATATAGTATACAGTGTATATAGTGTGCATGTACATATAGTGTGTATGTATATATATATATATAATAATGTATAATTGATTAATGAAGATACTGACAAAGAATTACGGTCCCATTCAATACCGTTGAGGGGTGGCCAGGGCCAGTCACAAGTTGGCTGATCTCAGCGAGTCATTCCATTATACTAGTCGGTTATGTTCGCGGGAACACATATCATGTAATATTCGATCAACATCTGTCCAACGCGTTGCAAATGCCAATCTATTTCGGCAGTTTCGACGGATTTCAAGTTTCGCTCCTATTTACTATACCAATATTCTAGTATACCAACGGGCAGGACTGAGGGTTGTCCCGGAATGGTCGTATGAACGTCAGTGGGAGGCTCATTTCTCTGCGCAGGTGCAGTGTTTTATGACTCTGGTACATCTGTGAGTTAGCGTGGTCTAAGACGAATTTTTGGAAAAATCAGTCAGAAAAGTGAACCCTCTGCGGACTTCAGGCGTTTCGGCCATTTCCACTTTTTCAATCTTTTCGACTTTTTTGGCGAGTCCGGATTTTATAACTTATGTAAACCCTAAATGAAACACCTAATAGAAGTATGCGTATATGTTCCATGGGGCCGGGGGATTTTATAACTGATGTTATACCCTATATGAAACCCCTAATAGGAGGTATGCGTATATGTTCCATGGGGCCGGGAGATTATGACAAGGACATGTTATGACAAGGAAATCCCCTAGCACTGGAATGATGGAACCAATGGGTTGCTAGCTCCGCTCTCGGGTATGGCCCTCCGGGCCATACCCTCCTAGGACGAGGGGTTGTCCCTTTGGGACAACCCCTCGTCCTGTGGGTATACCAACTACACACTACGCACTATGCACTATACACGTTATATTACACACTATATATATATATTTATACTACACACTATATATCTATATCTACATATCTAAGTTTACATCTCTTTCTCTATCTATTTGTCTACATACCTACCTACCTACCTACCTACCCATCTATCTATCTACCTATCTAGCTATGTATCTCTCTATCTCTCTATCTCTCTATCTCCGTATCTCGGTATCTCTGCATCTCTATTGATCTCTCTATCTCTATCTATCTATCTATCTTTCTTTCTATCTTTCTATCTTTCTATCTATCTATCTTACATATGTGAGCCCAGAAAACAGCCAGGCCGCCCTTTTCGTGGCCCAGCCGCCTACAGCACCTGACCTTTGCGCCTCGTTCCCGGCAGTGTCTGGAACGCTCCCCAGCGCTGCCGGAGGGATTGGAGACGTTGATCCTGGGCCAGTCGCAGCCGCCGCAGCACTTGCCCAAGGGGCTGAAGGTCTTTCAGTGTGCTGATCTGCTGCTGAAAGCTTAGCCGGAAACAGAAACGCCTGGATTCAAAAGATTGAAGTTGTGTGCCAGGCTGTTTTGGAGTGGGGAACATATTGGTAGGAACCCGTCGGAATGCCAAACCACAACGCGTTTTTGCATGTTTTTGCCGCGTTTTGGATGTTGCGTTTGAGGATGGAAAGGTTGCGTTGAAAACCCTGCTGCATTGAAGGGAGCATTCTGGATTTGTATATTTATATTTATATCTAATGACAAAAACAGAATATCGGATATATCGGTTTATAGTGTTCACAAAGAATGCATCTATGAAACTATTTACATCTCGTATTTTTTTGAGAGTTTGGGGAAATTCCTGAGCGACTGGTCCGACTGGTTTTCGGTGATCCCAGGAAGCGAGAGCCAACCCCAATGAGCATTGGCATGTCGTAGATTGGGGGAATCCAATTTGAATTTGATTTGCTTCAATCAGGAGAATACATATTGTATATATACCGTGTGTGTATATATATATATTTTATATATTATATTTGTGTAGATATCTATTTACAGTATATACATATTGGATTAGATGTCAAAAGTCCGTTGTCTTCTGGTCAAGACCTTCTAACTGTTGGAATCTTGCTAGACAGATCTTGATTAGACAGCATATCCCAAACACTGAAAACATATGTTCGTACACATCGCACATACCGTTATTAGCCCATTACATATTGCATTCAGCCAGCATTTGATCCACAAAATGACGCGATAATTAATATCGTTGGATTCTCAAATATCCATAAATATCCCATATCTATATCCATTCACAAGATATCGCCATTTATCATATCTCGATTTTCCATCGACGACATGGTTGTTTCCCATGGGGACCTCTGCAGGTGAAGCAAGCCATGATGATCCGCTGGGAGGCTGCTTGCCACCAAGCTGGTGGGAAGGAGGTGGTACTAGGCACGGACGGCAGGGATGGACGGTATGGCACTGTCAGCCTGATATGTTTATGTATAGACAGTTTTTTTTTCGTTTAAATAGCGTATGTCTTGTATGCTTGCATATTATATCTTTTGTCTTAAAATCTTATATCTTGTATATTCGGGCTTATTTGTTTATATTCGTATATATATAGACACGTCACGTATATAATGTATATGCATATAAATATGTATATATATATATACTTGTTTAGGTATATGCATATGCATATGTATATGTATGTATGTATATGCGTATGTATATGTATATGTATATGTATATGTAAATGTATATGTATATGTATATGTGAATGTATATGTATATGTAAATGTATATGTATATGTATATGTAAATGTATATACACATATTTATATGTATATACACATATTTATATGTATATACACATATTTCTATGTATATACACATATTTCTATGTATATACACATAATATTCTTATGTATATACACATATTTATATGTATATACACATATTTTCATGTATATCACATGTTCATATGTATATACGCGTATTTACACGCATATATATATACATATAAATATGTATATACACATATTTATATGTATATACACATATTTCTATGTATATACACATATTTATATGCATATACACATATTCATTTGTATATACACATATTCATATGTATATACACATATTTACATGTATATACACATATTCATATGTATATACACATACTTGTATGTACATACAGCATACACATATTTATATGTATATACACCTATTCATTTGTATATACACATGTTTACATGTATATACACATATTCATACGTATATACACATATTTATATGTATATACACATATTTATATGTATATACACCTATTCATTTGTATATACACATGTTTACATGTATATACACATATTCATACGTATATACACATATTTATATGTATATACACATATTTCTATGTATATACACATATTTATACGTATATACTCATATTTATATGTATATACACATATTTATACGTATATACACATATTTATATGTACATACACATATTTATATGTATATACACATATTTATATGTATATACGGTACACATATTTATATGCATATACACATATTTATATGTATATACACATATTTATATGTATATACACGTATTTATATGTATATACACACAGTCATATGTATATACACATATTTATATGTATTTACACATATTCATATGTATATACACATATTTATATGTATATACACATATTCATATGTATATACACATACTTGTATGTACATACAGCATACACATATTTATATGTATATACACATATTTATATGTATATACACATATTTATATGTATATACACCTATTCATTTGTATATACACATGTTTACATGTATATACACATATTTATATGTATATACACCTATTCATTTGTATATACACATGTTTACATGTATATACACATATTCATATGTATATACACATATTCATATGTATATACACATATTTATATGTATATTTGCATCTATATATCTTTCTATATATTGACAATATCTCTCATACATATGCACATATATATATATATATTTGACGGATACCAGCATCCCATGTGGTTTCTCTGAAGGTGTGGGAAAAAACGATGATTCCAATGGGCGATGCTAAAATTATTGGAATCTTTATTGGGACGATCCTGAAATTTGCCAAAAATGACGGCCACTTGCTACCATGGGGGACCGGTCAACCACAAGTGACCCAGCGCGCGTTTTTTTTTTGTCTTCATTGCGCCTTACCCTCTGGTAAACTAGCATAACTATGGGAAAATAACAATTTTTAATGGGTAAATCCATTATAAACGGCAATTTTCAATAGCTATGTTTGTTTACCAGAGGGTAATCATACTAATCATCCAATTGTTGAGTGTTTTACACCATTTCGTCAGTTCACGTTGCGCAGGTTTCTTCCTGGAAGGATTGAGATCACCAGGGAACTCCACAAACATCCAATGGTGTAGCCCCTGCATATCTCACCACCTAACAATGTAACATGTTGTGGCATCACCAAGTACAACCAGACGATGTATCACAATGTTTTTATCGCCGCAACAGATGCACGACATGTGCGTAAAAAAATAGGGGTCCCGCAAATTTCCATGGCATGCCCCTTATACATGGATTTCCGGGAGAAAAAGATGATGTTTCCCACAGCTTTTCTGAGTTTTTCTTGGAATTTTGTCACTGGTCCTGGAGCCAGAGAGACGAGAGCCATTTTGGGCGACCATATCCCCGTTGTTTTGTTATCTAGACATAATATCTCTATATGTATATATGCATGAATTTGTCTATTAGCATTTAAAACCTATACATCAGATTAGATATATGATATGATATTTTTTTGGCACGATCTCTATCTATATCATATATATATATATATCTATATCTGTATCCATATGTCTATATCCATATCCAATATATATATATATTATTAATATATATATAATATTATATATATTATATATATATTATATTCGATGGTTAGGGATTGCCGTAACCAGGTGCAGCCGCTGCGGGTGGCACTGGAGGACTGTGTCTGGGAGCTTTGCCCGGAGACCGAGCGGCACAAGGGGGGATGATGTAGTGGAGTTTATGTATATGTGTATATATATATATATACATTATTTATATACATACAATATATATATATATACATACATACACACACACATATTCATATATAATATAGATCGATAGACAGACAGAAGACAGACGGACAGACATGAGACAGACAGACAGACAGACCGACGGACGGACGGACGGATGGATGGATGCATGGATGGATATGGAAACATACACAAACAAAATTGTGAGCGTAAGCGATACGTGTATGCATTGATATACTTATGGTGTAAATATTTGCACAAGTTCAACAGGGGCCCGTGATTCTTCAATGGCTTTACTTTTCCAGCAAACTATGAAGCTGATTACCCAAAGATATGAATCAATATTCCATTCACATTCCATTCACATTTCATATTCCACATTCTATCCCCATTCGCGTGATATCCCCCATTGATATGACCATATTCCTAAAGTAGGGGTACCCCCACATCATCCATTTTAGTTGGATTTTCATGGATTTTCGATGATAAACCATCCAGCTATTGGGGTACCCCATGACTTAGGAAACCTCCATATGACCATTTTCCCTTTATGGCCATGTTCATTTCTATGCCACATTCTATCCCCTTTCTATCCATTGATATGACCATTTTAGGCTCAAGTTTTCTCGTCAACAAGAAATCCCATGAAATCCCAATGTTTTCTGGCGCCAGGCTCTTTTCCGGCGAGTCCTCCGCCAGCGCTCAGCAACGCCTGGCTGAGACCCTCCAAGCGGCACAGCAGCGGAATCGCCCTTCGGCAGCGTCGAGTCCCGTTGAGTTGGCGGCGTTCCATGGGTTCCAATTTATGGATGTTTATGGAGGTACCCTTTGGTAAACTAACATAGCTACGGAAAATGTGAGGTTACTGGAGGGTACAACAATAGCTCGATGGATGGTTTATAATGAAACATCCTATAAACAATAATGATTTGGGGGTACCTCCATGTTAGGAAACCTTCAAATGGTGGTTTGATGGTAAACCTTAGAAAGATGGAGAAAGGGGGGTAACTATATGAACTAGAATCCTTAGTTCAGTAAAGTTCTACGTCTACTTGTCTATCTTTTTGGTGGTTGCTGTAATGGTTTTAGCTACTCATATGGTTTACCAGTAAAATAGGGGGTTAACTAACAAACATGGCGGGTTAATAAACAAGAACGGGGTTTCTCCTATAATTTCCAGGTTTCCATTTTTCGTCGATGTGGGAGCTGCACAGCAACAAGGATCCAAATGGTGGTTAAACCTCTTAATGATTGGATGATGTTGGATAAAATCAAATAATCAAATACAGTATGAATCCCTTCCCCAGAATATTTAACACCACTCTTTTTTCACCGCTGCTTCAGTGTGGCCCCAGTTGGGGAATGTTATATGAGGAGGTGAGACTAGCTATGCGTTGCGGTGCAACACTTCGAAGCGAGAAGAGGACATTTATATAACACCAGGAAGAAGTTTGCAGGCTATACAATGTGGTGCTTTTGGTTGTTCTCTCAGTTGGTTTTGAACCATTATCACTAAGCTAACGATTGTTTTTTGGTAGATGTGTTAAAAACGAGTAATCCCATCCCCCTCATACTAAATACCCTCCAGAAACCATGGTGGATGCAGGGGAGTTACACGTCGGAACCATCCAATGGGGGTGTTAGATCAGGGGGATGGGATTATATCCCATTAATACCTCCATTATATCCTGTTGTATGTATGTATATATATATATGTATATATATATATGTATATATATATCATTGTATTTCCATTAGACGTCATGTTATTATATAACAGATATAACATTATATCCCAGTTGCTTGATGTTATCCACTGATCTACATAAATCCCATTATCTTCCATTATGTCCCATTAATCTTCCATTAATATTCCACTGATATACCATTCATATCCCCAAACGCGGATGGAATTATATCCACTGATATATAGTTTATTATACACCATTAGTTCTTATTGACATATTGACTTCCATTATTGAATAAATATCCCATCTTATCCCATGATCTTTTCCCATAAACCAAAATAAACATAAACCAGGAAACACATATGTATTTTATATATACATATACATACACATAACCCATATAATCCCATTATGGAATATTCCATACACAACTGGGGGTATAACATGGTATAAGCCATGTACTAAATGGGGCCCCGCAGCCCGTAACCAACACCGGCGCACCAAGATGGGTATCGGTGAGGCACTGGGCTCATCCGTGCGAAGCTGAGACGAGGCAGGTCGGTTGAAAACGCTGCAGGGAGTTGGGATAGAGGATATCATGGGGGATATCATGGGGGTTATACAATGGATTAATGTGGATTAATGTGGATTATTTCATAGGGATTGTACAATGGGTTAATATGGATTCACATGCAAAAGAGGGATTTCACCATGAAAAATGGGGATATCATGGGGTATATACACCTATGTACCACATTTTTTTTGGGAATGAACATCCACAA
>CAMXCT020001813.1:467406-569906 GCA_947184155.2 Cladocopium goreaui
AACGCAAATTCAACATCACCCCGAGATGGTCCGGCAGAGCCGACAGGTGATCGAAGATTATGGGAGTTTTTTGCCCAATCAAAATGGCCACAACTTGGGTCGGCATATCGTGAGGGAAGGCCAAAGTTTGCAGATTCAGATGATGTTGTGGCGCGCCCTCCTGCATCTTGAACTGTGGCAGCTGCGGCCTAGTGTTGGCTGTTTTCTGCCTGTTGCCTCATTGTGCTACAAAGGTGTTTGTGCTGCCATGTGTCTGAGCAGCGCTGACACCAAGGCTATAGCCACAATGCCTTTGGAGGGATGTAGATTCTGCTGTTTCAGCATCATAATGCACCATGATAATGCAATTTTGTGCTGAGTCTTCCAAGAACCCTTTTGTTCATTCGTGGATTGTGATGGCGCATGCTCTTGAGAGTTGCAAAGATTTGAAGAACATAGTCTTAATTTGGAACCTGGTCAAAAAGGCAAAGACCATGAACCTGTTTGGTTGTGCTTTGCAACATCTTGGGCTGGTCGCGCCAAGTACCCTTGCCCTACCCACGAACTGATCCGAGCCGGGCTGTCCTGCTCGCGGCGGCCCTCGTGCTGGTCTTTTCGCACACCGTTGGCCGGGTGTGGGGCGCATGCTGGGGTGCCATCCCCGCCAGCGCTGCATCTGCGGATGAGTGTGCGCACAGGGGAATACATTTAGCCTTTTGGCCAACGCGTCCTGATGTCAGGATGTATGACAGCGAGACGATGCGCTAAGGTGCTCGCTGGGGGCTTCCAGGCTAGTCCTGGCCGGCATGTTGTGAGGGGAGGCCAAAGTTTGCAGATGGCGTTGCTGGTTCCCTTCCTCAATGAAAGTGGCGCGCCCTCCTGCATCTTGAACTGTGGCAGCTGCGGCCTACTGTTGGCTGTTGTTTGCCTATTGCCTCATTGTGCTACAAGGGGGTGTTTGTGTTGCCATGTGTCTGAGCAGCGCTGACACCAAGGCTATAGCCACAATGCCTTTGGAGGGATGTAGATTCTGCTGTTTCAGCATCACAATGCACCATGATAATGCAATTTTGTGCTGAGTCTTCCAAGAACCCTTTTGTTCATTTGTGGATTGTGATGGCGCATGCTCTTGAGAGTTGCAAAGATTTGAAGAACATAGTCTTAATTTGGAACCTGGTCAAAAAGGCAAAGACCATGAACCTGTTTGGTTGTGCTTTGCAACATCTTGGGCTGGTTGCGCCAAGTACCCTTGCCCTACCCACGAACTGATCCGAGCCGGGCTGTCCTGCTCGCGGCGGCCCTCGTGCTGGTCTTTTCGCACACCGTTGGCCGGGGGTGGGGCGCATGCTGGGGTGCCATCCCCGCCAGGGCTGCATCTGCGGATGAGTGTGCGCGTAGGGGAATACATTTAGCCTTTTGGCCAACGCGTCCTGATGTCAGGATGTATGACAGCGAGACGATGCGCTAAGGTGCTCGCTGGGGGCTTCCAGGCTAGTCCTGGCCGGCATGTTGTGAGGGGAGGCCAAAGTTTGCAGATGGCGTTGCTGGTTCCCTTCCTCAATGAAAGTGGCGCGCCCTCCTGCATCTTGAACTGTGGCAGCTGCGGCCTAGTGTTGGCTGTTTTCTGCCTGTTGCCTCATTGTGCTACAAAGGTGTTTGTGCTGCCATGTGTCTGAGCAGCGCTGACACCAAGGCTATAGCCACAATGCCTTTGGAGGGATGTAGATTCTGCTGTTTCAGCATCATAATGCACCATGATAATGCAATTTTGTGCTGAGTCTTCCAGGAACCCTTTTGTTCATTTGTGGATTGTGATGGCGCATGCTCTTGAGAGTTGCAAAGATTTGAAGAACATAGTCTTAATTTGGAACCTGGTCAAAAAGGCAAAGACCATGAACCTGTTTGGTTGTGCTTTGCAACATCTTGGGCTGGTTGCGCCAAGTACCCTTGCCCTACCCACGAACTGATCCGAGCCGGGCTGTCCTGCTCGCGGCGGCCCTCGTGCTGGTCTTTTCGCACACCGTTGGCCGGGTGTGGGGCGCATGCTGGGGTGCCATCCCCTGGCGTGAGTGTGCGCGTAGGGGAATACATTTAGCCTTTTGGCCAACGCGTCCTGATGTCAGGATGTATGACAGCGAGACGATGCGCTAAGGTGCTCGCTGGGGGCTTCCAGGCTAGTCCTGGCCGGCATGTTGTGAGGGGAGGCCAAAGATTGCAGATGGCATGGTTGGTGCCCTCGGTGAAAGTCGCACCATCCTGCATTGTGTTCTATGGCAGCTGCGGCCTAGTGTTGGCTATTGTTTGCCTGTTGCCGCTTTGCGCTAAAAACATATTTCGTTTGTTTGTTGCCATGTGTCTGAGCAACGCCAACAGCAAGATGATAACCACAAGGTTTTTGGGTCTTTTCGGAGGGATGTAGATTCCGCAGGATTCCGCAGATGCGGCATCATGATGCACCATGCACTTTTGTGCTAAGTTTGCTGATTTCTGCCAAGTACGTTTTTGATCTTTGATCCTTTTTGTTGGTTTGTGGATTGTGACTCGCATGATGGTGCATGTTCTTGAGAGTTGGACAGATTTGAGCCACATTAGACATTTGGACCTTGATCAACAAGACAAAGACCGTGAGCCTGTTTGGTTGTGCTCTGCAACATCTTGGGCTGGTTCTGCACCTTTGCCCTACCCACGAACTGATCCAGAGTTTGTGGCAATTCGCCTGCTAGCGACAGCCACTGTTGCTGATCTTTTCGCACACCGTTGGCCGGGTGTGGGGCGCATGCTGGGGTGCCGTCCTAACATCAGCTGTGCTGGGGATAGGTGTGGCACCTAGTCTTGCTGGCCAACGCGTCCTGATGTCAGGATGTATGACAGCGAGACGATGCGCTAAGGTGCTCGCTGGGGGCTTCCAGGCTAGTCCTGGCCGGCATGTTGTGAGGGGAGGCCAAAGATTGCAGATGGCATGGTTGGTGCCCTCGGTGAAAGTCGCACCATCCTGCATTGTGTTCTATGGCAGCTGCGGCCTAGTGTTGGCTATTGTTTGCCTGTTGCCGCTTTGCGCTAAAAACATATTTCGTTTGTTTGTTGCCATGTGTCTGAGCAACGCCAACAGCAAGATGATAACCACAAGGTTTTTGGGTCTTTTCGGAGGGATGTAGATTCCGCAGGATTCCGCAGATGCGGCATCATGATGCACCATGCACTTTTGTGCTAAGTTTGCTGATTTCTGCCAAGTACGTTTTTGATCTTTGATCCTTTTTGTTGGTTTGTGGATTGTGACTCGCATGATGGTGCATGTTCTTGAGAGTTGGGCAGATTTGAGCCACATTAGACATTTGGACCTTGATCAACAAGACAAAGGGACCGTTGTTGAGCCTGTTTGGTTGGCTCTGCAACATTCTTGGGCGGGTCTGCCCCTTTGCCCTACCCACGAAATGATCCAGAGTTTGTGGCAATTCGCCTGCTAGCGACAGCCACTGTTGCTGATCTTTTCGCACACCGTTGGCCGGGTGTGGGGCGCATGCTGGGGTGCCGTCCTAACATCAGCTGTGCTGGGGATAGGTGTGGCACCTAGTCTTGCTGGCCAACGCGTCCTGATGTCAGGATGTATGACAGCGAGACGATGCGCTAAGGTGCTCGCTGGGGGCTTCCAGGCTAGTCCTGGCCGGCATGTTGTGAGGGGAGGCCAAAGTTTACAGATGGCATGGTTGGTGCCCTCAGTGAAAGTCGCGCCCTCCTGCATTGTGAACTATGGCAGCTGCGGCCCAGTGTTGGCTATTGTCTGCCTGTTGCCTCTTTGCGCTAAAAAAACATATTTAGCTTGTTATAGTTTGTTGTGGCCATGTGACTGCACAACGCCAACAGCAAGATGATAACCACAAGGTTTTTGGGTCTTTTTGGAGGGATGTAGATTCCGCAGGATTCCGCAGATGCGGCATCATGATGCACCATGCACTTTTGTGCTAAGTTTGCTGATTTCTGCCAAGTACGTTTTTGATCTTTGATCCTTTTTGTTGGTTTGTGGATTGTGACTCGCATGATGGTGCATGTTCTTGAGAGTTGGGCAGATTTGAGCCACATTAGACATTTGGACCTTGATCAACCAGGCTAGTCCTGGCTGGCATGTTGTGAGGGGAGGCCAAAGTTTACAGATGGCATGGTTGGTGCCCTCAGTGAAAGTCGCGCCCTCCTGCATTGTGAACTATGGCAGCTGCGGCCTAGTGTTGGCTATTGTCTGCCTGGTGCCTCTTTGCGCTAAAAAACATATTTAGCTTGTTATAGTTTGTTGTGGCCATGTGACTGCACAACGCCAACAGCAAGATGATAACCACAAGGTTTTTGGGTCTTTTTGGAGGGATGTAGATTCCGCAGGATTCCGCAGATGCGGCATCATGATGCACCATGCACTTTTGTGCTAAGTTTGCTGATTTCTGCCAAGTACGTTTTTGATCTTTGATCCTTTTTGTTGGTTTGTGGATTGTGACTCGCATGATGGTGCATGTTCTTGAGAGTTGGGCAGATTTGAGCAACATTAGACATTTGGACCTTGATCAACAAAACAAAGACCGTGAGCCTGTTTGGTTGTGCTCTGCAACATCTTGGGCTGGTTCTGCACCTTTGCCCTACCCATGAACTGATCCAGAGTTTGTGGCAATTCGCCTGCTAGCGACAGCCACTGTTGCTGATCTTTTCGCACACCGTTGGCCGGGTGTGGGGCGCATGCTGGGGTGCCGTCCTAACATCAGCTGTGCTGGGGACAGGTGTGGCACCTAGTCTTTCTGGCCAACGCGTCCTGATGTCAGGATGTATGACAGCGAGACGATGCGCTAAGGTGCTCGCTGGGGGCTTCCAGGCTAGTCCTGGCCGGCATGTTGTGAGGGGAGGCCAAAGATTGCAGATGGCATGGTTGGTGCCCTCGGTGAAAGTCGCACCATCCTGCATTGTGTTCTATGGCAGCTGCGGCCTAGTGTTGGCTATTGTTTGCCTGTTGCCGCTTTGCGCTAAAAACATATTTCGTTTGTTTGTTGCCATGTGTCTGAGCAACGCCAACAGCAAGATGATAACCACAAGGTTTTTGGGTCTTTTCGGAGGGATGTAGATTCCGCAGGATTCCGCAGATGCGGCATCATGATGCACCATGCACTTTTGTGCTAAGTTTGCTGATTTCTGCCAAGTACGTTTTTGATCTTTGATCCTTTTTGTTGGTTTGTGGATTGTGACTCGCATGATGGTGCATGTTCTTGAGAGTTGGGCAGATTTGAAGAACATTAGACATTTGGACCTTGATCAACAAGACAAAGACCGTGAGCCTGTTTGGTTGTGCTCTGCAACATCTTGGGCTGGTTCTGCACCTTTGCCCTACCCATGCACTGATCCAGAGTTTGTGGCAATTCGCCTGCTAGCGACAGCCACTGTTGCTGATCTTTTCGCACACCGTTGGCCGGGTGTGGGGCGCATGCTGGGGTGCCGTCCTAACATCAGCTGTGCTGGGGACAGGTGTGGCACCTAGTCTTTCTGGCCAACTCGTCCTGATGTCAGGATGTATGACAGCGAGACGATGCGCTAAGGTGCTCGCTGGGGGCTTCCAGGCTAGTCCTGGCCGGCATGTTGTGAGGGGAGGCCAAAGATTGCAGATGGCATGGTTGGTGCCCTCGGTGAAAGTCGCGCCCTCCTGCATTGTGAACTATGGCAGCTGCGGCCTAGTGTTGGCTATTGTCTGCCTGTTGCCTCTTTGCGCTAAAAAAACATATTTAGCTTGTTATAGTTTGTTGTGGCCATGTGACTGCACAACGCCAACAGCAAGATGATAACCACAAGGTTTTTGGGTCTTTTTGGAGGGATGTAGATTCCGCAGGATTCCGCAGATGCGGCATCATGATGCACCATGCACTTTTGTGCTAAGTTGCTGATTTCTGCCAAGTACGTTTTTGATCTTTGATCCTTTTTGTTGGTTTGTGGATTGTGACTCGCATGATGGTGCATGTTCTTGAGAGTTGGGCAGATTTGAGCAACATTAGACATTTGGACCTTGATCAACAAAACAAAGACCGTGAGCCTGTTTGGTTGTGCTCTGCAACATCTTGGGCTGGTTCTGCACCTTTGCCCTACCCATGAACTGATCCAGAGTTTGTGGCAATTCGCCTGCTAGCGACAGCCACTGTTGCTGATCTTTTCGCACACCGTTGGCCGGGTGTGGGGCGCATGCTGGGGTGCCGTCCTAACATCAGCTGTGCTGGGGACAGGTGTGGCACCTAGTCTTTCTGGCCAACGCGTCCTGATGTCAGGATGTATGACAGCGAGACGATGCGCTAAGGTGCTCGCTGGGGGCTTCCAGGCTAGTCCTGGCCGGCATGTTGTGAGGGGAGGCCAAAGATTGCAGATGGCATGGTTGGTGCCCTCGGTGAAAGTCGCACCATCCTGCATTGTGTTCTATGGCAGCTGCGGCCTAGTGTTGGCTATTGTTTGCCTGTTGCCGCTTTGCGCTAAAAACATATTTCGTTTGTTTGTTGCCATGTGTCTGAGCAACGCCAACAGCAAGATGATAACCACAAGGTTTTTGGGTCTTTTCGGAGGGATGTAGATTCCGCAGGATTCCGCAGATGCGGCATCATGATGCACCATGCACTTTTGTGCTAAGTTTGCTGATTTCTGCCAAGTACGTTTTTGATCTTTGATCCTTTTTGTTGGTTTGTGGATTGTGACTCGCATGATGGTGCATGTTCTTGAGAGTTGGGCAGATTTGAAGAACATTAGACATTTGGACCTTGATCAACAAGACAAAGACCGTGAGCCTGTTTGGTTGTGCTCTGCAACATCTTGGGCTGGTTCTGCACCTTTGCCCTACCCACGAACTGATCCAGAGTTTGTGGCAATTCGCCTGCTAGCGACAGCCACTGTTGCTGATCTTTTCGCACACCGTTGGCCGGGTGTGGGGCGCATGCTGGGGTGCCGTCCTAACATCAGCTGTGCTGGGGACAGGTGTGGCACCTAGTCTTGCTGGCCAACGCGTCCTGATGTCAGGATGTATGACAGCGAGACGATGCGCTAAGGTGCTCGCTGGGGGCTTCCAGGCTAGTCCTGGCCGGCATGTTGTGAGGGGAGGCCAAAGTTTACAGATGGCATGGTTGGTGCCCTCGGTGAAAGTCGCGCCCTCCTGCATTGTGAACTATGGCAGCTGCGGCCCAGTGTTGGCTATTGTCTGCCTGTTGCCTCTTTGCGCTAAAAAAACATATTTAGCTTGTTATAGTTTGTTGTGGCCATGTGACTGCACAACGCCAACAGCAAGATGATAACCACAAGGTTTTTGGGTCTTTTTGGAGGGATGTAGATTCCGCAGGATTCCGCAGATGCGGCATCATGATGCACCATGCACTTTTGTGCTAAGTTTGCTGATTTCTGCCAAGTACGTTTTTGATCTTTGATCCTTTTTGTTGGTTTGTGGATTGTGACTCGCATGATGGTGCATGTTCTTGAGAGTTGGGCAGATTTGAGAACATTAGACATTTGGACCTTGATCAACAAGACAAAGACCGTGAGCCTGTTTGGTTGTGCTCTGCAACATCTTGGGCTGGTTCTGCACCTTTGCCCTACCCACGAACTGATCCAGAGTTTGTGGCAATTCGCCTGCTAGCGACAGCCACTGTTGCTGATCTTTTCGCACACCGTTGGCCGGGTGTGGGGCGCATGCTGGGGTGCCGTCCTAACATCAGCTGTGCTGGGGATAGGTGTGGCACCTAGTCTTGCTGGCCAACGCGTCCTGATGTCAGGATGTATGACAGCGAGACGATGCGCTAAGGTGCTCGCTGGGGGCTTCCAGGCTAGTCCTGGCCGGCATGTTGTGAGGGGAGGCCAAAGTTTACAGATGGCATGGTTGGTGCCCTCAGTGAAAGTCGCGCCCTCCTGCATTGTGAACTATGGCAGCTGCGGCCCAGTGTTGGCTATTGTCTGCCTGTTGCCTCTTTGCGCTAAAAAAACATATTTAGCTTGTTATAGTTTGTTGTGGCCATGTGACTGCACAACGCCAACAGCAAGATGATAACCACAAGGTTTTTGGGTCTTTTTGGAGGGATGTAGATTCCGCAGGATTCCGCAGATGCGGCATCATGATGCACCATGCACTTTTGTGCTAAGTTGCTGATTTCTGCCAAGTACGTTTTTGATCTTTGATCCTTTTTGTTGGTTTGTGGATTGTGACTCGCATGATGGTGCATGTTCTTGAGAGTTGGGCAGATTTGAGCAACATTAGACATTTGGACCTTGATCAACAAAACAAAGACCGTGAGCCTGTTTGGTTGTGCTCTGCAACATCTTGGGCTGGTTCTGCACCTTTGCCCTACCCATGAACTGATCCAGAGTTTGTGGCAATTCGCCTGCTAGCGACAGCCACTGTTGCTGATCTTTTCGCACACCGTTGGCCGGGTGTGGGGCGCATGCTGGGGTGCCGTCCTAACATCAGCTGTGCTGGGGACAGGTGTGGCACCTAGTCTTTCTGGCCAACGCGTCCTGATGCCAGGATGTATGACAGCGAGACGATGCGCTAAGGTGCTCGCTGGGGGCTTCCAGGCTAGTCCTGGCTGGCATGTTGTGAGGGGAGGCCAAAGATTGCAGATGGCATGGTTGGTGCCCTCGGTGAAAGTCGCGCCCTCCTGCATTGTGAACTATGGCAGCTGCGGCCTAGTGTTGGCTATTGTCTGCCTGTTGCCTCTTTGCGCTAAAAAAACATATTTAGCTTGTTATAGTTTGTTGTGGCCATGTGACTGCACAACGCCAACAGCAAGATGATAACCACAAGGTTTTTGGGTCTTTTTGGAGGGATGTAGATTCCGCAGGATTCCGCAGATGCGGCATCATGATGCACCATGCACTTTTGTGCTAAGTTGCTGATTTCTGCCAAGTACGTTTTTGATCTTTGATCCTTTTTGTTGGTTTGTGGATTGTGACTCGCATGATGGTGCATGTTCTTGAGAGTTGGACAGATTTGAAGAACATTAGACATTTGGAACTTGATCAACAAGGCAAAGGCATGCAAAGGCCATGAGCCTGTTTGGTTGTGCTCTGCAACATCTTGGGCTGGTTCTGCACCTTTGCCCCACTGATCGAAGGTTGGAAGAGCCGCCGGCCAGCAAGTCCAAGCAGAAGAGGCGCTGGCTCATCTGAGGTGCCGGAACCCGGGGAACCCGGGGGGATGGTTTTTTTGAAACCGGTTACTGGTTGGGTAACCAACATGGGGATATAACAATGGTAGAACCAACGAACATTGGGATTAAACCATGGAAAAGGGTGTTATAACATGTTTTAACCAGCAAACATGGGTTTGTCTAAAATAGGGTCCGCCAAAATCCAGTACTTTTATCATAACTCCACCTTTGAAATGGCAATTTGTGGGGCATACCGGGCATACTCCATTTTCAGACACATTCACATGGATTTTGAACCAACAAAAAATTGTGGATGTAACGATCAACAAATTGCATCTAAGCATCAAAAATGGTGCTTTAAGTTTTAACCAACAAACATGGGGATTTAACCATCTAACATGGGGACGCAATGGGTAACACATGTTTTTTCAGTGGTTACTTTTGTGCCAACTAATTTTTTGCTACAAATAAATGGAATATAAATGAATACAATTGATGTACTAACTAGTTAAACAATTGTATCAAAGATTGGGCATGGGGCCAATAATCATGGGTTTCCACATGATTCAATGAACTAGCAGACAATACCATGATTGGAACCCCCATGACCCCGCCAAATCTGCCGATGAATTTTCCCATTGGAAGCTCCATTTGGTTGAGGGATTTCCCACTATTAGCCGGCCATTGATTACCGAAGGGTAGCTTGCCATTTTGGATGGCCAAGGGCCAAGTCCGGAGGGCCGCAGCTGCCAAACTGCACGTTGACCGAAGACCGGGAACGCGTGGTGAGTGCCGAGCCAATGATTCGAGTCAAAACGGGTGGGTGAGCGACTTTGGAGATGGGTCAAAAATCAAAGCTAGAACCCTCCCAAACCCAAACAGTCCACTTTTGTTGTAGCTGTAACTAAAATTTTGAGCCACAAAATCCAAGAAGCTTTGAACGATATTGGGGAAGTGGGTCACCTATGGAACAGGCTCCAAGAGTGCAGAAGTTGCCTATCACGGCTCCAGGGATAGGGTTCCAGCCCTGCAGAAGCTTTGTCCTGCGGACGTCCGCCCGCTGGCAAGGAGCGAAACGGGCGAAGTTGGGGGGGTTTCACGACAAGTCAGCCATCCTTTGGGTACAGCTGACGATTTTGTTTGTACAAGTAGCCTATAAAATTGAGGATGAACATTCATGTCTATCCATTTGTATTCCTTTGTAACATGGAGATTTCCGAAGACAGCTGTACCACCAAATCATTAATTTTAAAAACGGATTTTCCATGAAACAAACCATCCAGCACTTGGGGTACCACCATTTTAAGACACCCCCATCAGTAGCGTGGCCATGTTTGTGTGCTGCTCCTGCTGCTGCTGCTGAACAAGTTCACGACTTGCAGAAGTGGCGTGGTCCCTTTGCAATCGCGTCACAGATTGTGCGAAGTCAGATGCAGAAAAAGAATGCGTGACGACAGCTGCTCCGAGATGATGTTCTTAGACTTTCCAAGTCATTGCATTCGGGTTCGTTGGTTAGTCTTGTTGCTTGTACAATTAGCCCATAAATTTGAGGATGAACATCCATTTGTATCCGTTTCTAAATCCGTAACACTTGTGAGTTATGAAGGAAAATTAGGTCATTAGGTTACATTATCTAGTGGAGGCTGCAATCTCCGGAAGCGGGCCTTTCAGTTGCTAAACATCCTGGCCATCAGCCTCCAGACTGAGTAAATACAAAGAGTCTGTTTGGTGGTTTGGAACATTTTTTATTTTCCATAATATATATATATATATTTATATATACACATTATATATATATGGGATAATCCTTCCCATTGACTAATTCATTTCCTCCCAGTGTTTCCCTTTGCTTTGGTCATGCTGCGCACCTTCGGCGAGGATGCTGAGTCCTGCTTTCAGGCGCTCGGTGCCGTCCGGCGACCTACATTGCTTATGGCTTGTGGATTCTGAGTGATTGTGTTGATTCAGATCTTTGCTATCGAAGGAAGTTTAGAAGTCCAACTTCCGACAATATAGACAGATGAAGCAGCAGAGGTGGGAACAGTCAGAGAAGAGAAAGAGTCAGAAGAGACACCTGGGCAGATGTGACATCAAAAATGGCCCGCCGCTGTGGCGCGAAGCAGATTTGGAAGTCAAAATGCTAAAAACACCTGATTCTCGGAGCACTTTTAGAAATTGAGATGTCGAAAAAGTGCACGCAACTGTGGCGCGAAGCACATTTCCAAGTCTAAATGTTAAAAGCACTTCAGCTTCGGAGCACTTTTGGAAGTTGAGATGCTCCAAAAGTGCCGGCCGATGTGGCGCGAAGCACATGTCGAAGTGAACATGTTAAAAAACACCGCGGGTTCAGGGCACTTTTGGAGGTTCAGATGTTGAAAAGTGCACACCATTGTGGCGCGAAGCACGCTTCCAAGTCAAAATGGTAAAAGCACCACATGTTCGGACCACCTTTGGCAGTTGAGCTGTTCCAAAAGTGCACACCGCCGTGTCGCGAAGCACAATTCGAAGTGAAAATGTTGAAAGCACCACATGTTCGGACCACCTTTGGAGGTTCAGATGTTGAAAAAGTGCAGGCTGTTGTGGCGCGAAGTACGTTTCAAAGTCAAAATGGCACACACACACACACTGCATATTGGGACCACTTTTGGAAGCCCAGAGATAAATGCACAGTAAGATAGATAATCGGATAGATAGATAGATGGATGGATGGATTGGATAGGATAGGATAGGATAGGAAAGGACAGGATAGGATAGATAGATAGATTGACAGGATAGATTGGATAGATAGATAGGATAGATTGGCTAGGTTAAATTGGATAGATGAGATAGACGAGATAGATGAGATAGATTAGATAGATTAGATGAGAAGGAAAGGAAGAAAGAAAAGGAAGGAAGGAAGGAAGGAAGGAAAGAAAGAAAGAAAGAAAGAACGAAAGAAAGAAAGAAAGAAAGGAAGAAAAGAAAGAAAAGAAAGAAAAGGAAAGAAAGAAAAGGAAAGAAAGAAAAGGAAAGCAAGAAAGAAAGAAAGAAAGAAAGAAAGAAGGAAAGAAAGAAAGAAAGAAAGAAAGAAAAAAAGAAAGAAAGAAAGAAATACATAAATAAAGAAAGAAAGAACGCACGAGTCAGATTAGATTAGATTAGATGAGATTGGATTAGATTAGATTAGATAGATCGACAGAGATGGATGGATGGATGGATGGATGGATGGATGGATGGATGGATCGATCGATCGATCGATAGATCTATAGATAGATGGATGGTTGGTTAGTTAGTTAGTTAGTTAGTTAGATAGTTAGTTAGTTAGTTAGTTAGATAGATAGATAGATAGATAGTCAGATAGTCGGGTAAACAGACAGATAGACAGATAGAGGCAGATGGACAGATGGACAGATAGACAGATAAATAGACAGATAGAAAGACAGACAGATAGACAGATAAATGAACAGATAGACAAATGGTCAGATAGATAGACGGATAGACAGATTGATGGATGGATAGATAGATAGATGGATAGATAGATGGATAGATAGATAGATAGATAGATAGATAGATAGATAGATAGACGGGTAGATAGGTGGATAGAGAGAGAGAGAGAGAGAGAATCAGAGCCTCGGCCACGTTTCGCTCCATCAGTTCACTCTGCCATCCATGAGTCACAACAGCTCACCTCTCCTATAGGTGCCCTATCCTTGAAACTTCCGCCACCCGCCTTGTGCGGTACTAGTGGTATTATATATACATATATTGTTATGTACATATATCACAGATACAGATGGCTGCTGTAGATGCGGTAAAGCATCAGCACATGGAACCAGTGGCTGTATATGACTATATGGTTTGGTTTGCTGGAAGTGCATCTGATGAGGCCAACTAAGTATGACACCAGACGCCAAGTTCCATTTTTTGGGATATCTATGCAACACCTCAATCTTGGTAGTTGTAATACTGAAACAATGAGCCACATCATACTGCGTACCAGGACCGTACCAGGGAAACCGTTTTAAACCCTATACATAGGCTATAAATAGATAAAATACTGTAATCCCGCATTTGTCTAGCTGGGCCATTGTGGTATCACCGACCTTCCACCCCAGGTTGCTATGGTCTCGCACGGCTGTGGCACGTCGTTGCTTCTCGTCCGAGGACGTGGTGATTAACATTGCGCGGGAAAATGCACATGGAATAAAAAAAGGCAAGGGCATATGATGATGGGATATGGAACCAACATGAACCAACAATTGGATGGAATTAGGTTTTTCCCCAACAGCATACGCTAATAGGGTCAGGTTCAACAAGGTTCCGGCGAAGGTTCCGAAGGTTCCGGAGAAGGTCTGGGAGGCTTTGGTGCAGAGCCAGGTCAGGATCTGAAGAAGGTTCCGGAGAACCAACAGGGTTCTGGAGAAGCTTCCGGGGAGGAGGCTTTGGTGCAGAGCCAGGTCAGGTCCAACAGGGTTCCGGAGAAGGTTCCAGGTCAGGTTCAACAGGGTTCCGGAGAAGGTTCCGGAGAAGGCCTGGGAGGCTTTGGTGCAGAGCCAGGTCAGGTTCAACAGGGTTCTGAAGAAGCTTCCGGCGAACGTCTCAACAGGGTTCCGGAGAAGGTTCCGGAGAAGGTTCCGGAGAAGGTTCCAGGAAGCCTTGGTGCAAAGCCAAGTCAGGTTCAACGGGTTCCGGAGAAGGTTGCAGAGATCCCGGAGAAGGTTTTGGGAGTCTTTGGTGCAGGGCCAGGTCAAGTTCAACAGGTTTTGGAGAAGGTTCCGGAGAAGGATGCCGAGAAAAAAATGTAAAAGTAAAACGTTGCGGCTGTTGGGGATGCCACCGAAGTTTCTTCTTTTTCTTCTCCTTTTTTATTACAGTTATTATTATATATTATTATTTTATATTATCACTATTATTATGATGATGATGGCAGTAGAACATTTTATGCCTTGGACGGGAACATACTGTAATTTGTAAATGGGTATCAATGGAGGAATTCCATTTGCAGTTCGATTTCCGGGAATTGTTTGAGGATGCTCCTTCGTTTCTGGGTGCACAATTTGGAGAACCAGCATTCTTTTAGAACCAGGTTGCTTCATTTTGCAGATGTGTTTAACCTTATCGCGTTGCAGCGGCGTCCCAAAACTGGGTATTGTCGCTCCGCAAACTGGCTGGATTTCCCTGAGTCTGACAACATTTCATCAGGTTTGCTGGGCAAATCACCAGTTTTGTTGCTTCCATCATCTTGTATCATTTTATATCAAGTTTTATCCCTGTTTTCAGCTTATATTCTCACTGGATTTGGAAGATGGTTTGGTATACCAAGTTATTCCATGATATCTTGATTTGGTTTGTTGCATTGCAGCTTCGCACCGTCTCGGAGGAGCTTGTCTTGATGGAGCGGAAAGATTCGGGGGTCGCAGTGTTGGGTGACCCAGCAATGTCTTGAACTTTAGACCCTAAGCCCCTTAGGCCTTCAAAATCTTGAAACCCAAAAACCCTAAGCTTCAAAGGCAAAATCACAGGATATATAGACATTGTGTTTGCAATTTTTCTGAACCATGTTAGCCCTGCACAAGATATTCAAGTGCAATGCCCAGGCAAAGTTCGGGTATTGTGCATATGTGCAATATATATACAATACTGTATATATATAATATATATATATGTATTATCTATGAAACTGCCGACCGCTTGCAATTGGAGCACTCCGTCAAAGCTGGACACAAAGAGGTGGGCCCGGAAATAAACGACCTCTGGGAAGGGCCAACATGGGCCAACTTAAAAGAACATTCACCGGAAAACCTCACACTTGGAGTAACAACCCATGGTTTTCTTGCAGATTCTTGCTGTCATCTGTCTGGTGCAGAATTGCAAGATGACAGGTTGACCTTGAACCGTCCGAAAGCGCTGAATGCGCTGTCAGATGGTTTGATGTCGGCGCTGTTCCAGCGATTGCAAGAGGCCCCTGCGACTGGATTTGACCCCAACTGTCGACCAAGACACTCCCCCAACACTTTTGGACTAACCTGAAACGGGGGTTTGAGGCACCAAAAATGGGCCGTATATCATAATGTATGCAAGGATTAAATGATGGGCTACGAACTTAGAACAACGAAGTATAAATGAGGTGATGTGGTAAACTGAATGCCATAAACCATCCCATAAATTAACCAACCATTTGGGGGCATTTTTACATAATCCCAGTCATACGGTATATCCAATTTCAAAAACCTCTATTGCGGAGTTTTTTAACACATCAGTATCCCATGATTATCCAATACTATCCCATATTTTTCCATAGAATCCTCAATCATCATGATCCATACTATATCATTCCCAATTGATGATCCCATGATTATCCCGTCGTAACCAATGGTCCCATTATGTCCCATGAATTTCGATGGCTTGAAAGCATGGGTTTCAACCAGGTCGATGCCGACGCTGCACTAAAGGCCAGTGGTGAGGATACCGGTGATTGGAGTGGGAAATCGCATGGGAAATGGGTGACTTTTTTCTGTATTTTGAGAGGCAAAAATGGTGGCACACTCCTGGATTTTGAGGTTTTCCCATCATTTTCAAAGTGGCAATGGAAGATCACCCATTTTGTATATGGTTTCCCTAATGAAATTTGTATGGTGATTAAATATTGTGATTGTCATTACCAGATTTGATCAACACAAAAACACCTTGCCATTCCCGAAAGAACCCACGAGTGGTCTTCTCTCAGATTTTCAGGTAAATTTGTGTCACAGACCCGCCAGGAATACATAGATTAACCATGATCATTTTGTTCTGCCTTACCTCACAGGGTACCTCACTAAAGATTGTTTCTATCTGGTCAAGTTTCACCTGCAGGGAAGGTCCAGGCATATATATATATACACATCTTGTGGTGTTTAGGTTTGGAGACAAGAAAGCGAGGTAAATGCCCCGCAGCGATGTGATTGCTTCAAAGAGGATGCCACATTATTTTCTTGATTGTTGGTTGAATCCGCATATTTATTTCATTATATATATATGCATATATGCATATATGCATATATGCATATATGTATATATGTAGATATGTATATATGTATAATATATGTATATATGTATATCTATCTATCTATCTATCTATCTATCTATCTATCTATCTATCTATCTATCTATCTATCTATCTATCTATCTATCTATCTATCTATCTATCTAATCTATCTATCTATCTATCTATCTTCCTACCTACCTATCCATCTATCTATCTTTCTATCTATCTATCTATCTATTTATATCTATTTATATCTATTTATATCTATTTATATCTATTTATATCAATCTATCTAAATCTATCTATCTATCTATTTATATCTATTTATATCTATCTAAATCTATCTATCTATCTACCTATCTATCTATCTACCTATCTATCTATCTATCTTTCTATCTATCTATCTATCTATCTCTATCTATCTATATCTATCTATATCTATCTATATCTATCTATATCTATCTATATCTATCTATCTATATCTATCTATATCTATATCTATCTACATCTATCTATATTTATCTACATCTATCTATATTTATCTATATCTATGTATATATATATATATCTATATCTATCTATACCTATCTATATCTATCTATATCTATCTGTATCTATCTATCTATCTATCTATCTATCTCTATCTCTATCTGAATCTATATCTACATCTATATATATATATATTTGTATCTCAAAATGAAAAAATGGTCATTTTAGTAGGAAAATGATGATGAACCGCAGGATTTTCAGGTGTTCCCATCATTTCTAAAGCCACAGTGTTCCTGGAAAATCACTGGCCTCGTAACGAGGCCGCAGTGGTCACCGGGCAGGGCAAAGCTTTTGCCGCTGGCGCTGACATCAAGGTGGTTTCCCAAGCACAGGGTAGTAGAAAAAGTGGGTTTTGACCTTTTGAATATGATTTTATTTAATATGTTTAAAAACATCAAGAATGACGATCTCCGATCTCAGCTTCCGCTGATTTTGCATCAACGGAGGTTTTTAGCTGATTTCAAGAACATGCTCCAGCAAATCCTCTCTATCGTTGTTTCAATGAGAACCATAAACCAAAGAAATTGGGAGCTCACTCCATCAGAGCATAGTCAACACATATCCCAGAAATGGGTTTGTCTAAAAAATCAGAGAAATAATCCCAAAATCCACTGGTTCATGGTGAACCCCATCCTTCCCCATGGCCCGTTTTATCGGCATTTCGGGTCCAAGGAGATGAACTCGAGGAGCAACTACAGCGATACACGGAAGGACAACATGCCACTGGGCTCCCAAAAAAAACACCTGGATCTTTCGGGGGTTGGTAACTGTCCCATTTTGGGAATATTGGACATCACCTTATAGTAGCCATTATAGACCATATACCTAATGGTTGGGTGATGTTCAATGGGGACATTTAATGACCCATGTCTTTCGACCGGTTTTTTGGGTTCGACCTGGGTTCGACCTGGGGTATTGAAACCGCTCAACACAGATGTGGATTAGTGCTTTGATTCCACCAAAACGCTACGTAACTGGACCCATCTAGGTCGTTCATGAAGGGCAGTCCGCTCGGTAAAAGCACAGCAATCAAAACAACTGCCCCAGTTACTGACGGGATATCCCAAGTTTGTAACTGGACAACATCATTTTTACAAAGCACTTTGGTGTGTCCAGTCTTGACCCATCAGAAGTCGTTGTAGATCGTGGCGGCCGTGATGTTCAACCGCGACAGGGTTCACTAGCCTATAATTTTGACTAATTTTGGAGAGACTTGGAATACAACGGAATAAGGCAAATCGTGAAGAATCATCTACTGATGGGTTGTTTGAGCTTGCTATGTTTGTTGACCAGATGGTACCCCTCAAAATGCATGTTGGTCAGTATTCTGGCAAAATGTTGGGGATGTTACCCACAAGGCATAGCATTTTGACCTTAGATGTTCTTCACTAGTTGGTCAATGTTGGCCACTCTCTATAGAGGGGCATCCTGTTGCACAATCAAAAATGATTGAACATAGTGCCAAAGCGACCAATGTGTCGTTTTTTTTTCCCTTTCGCAATGAAGAATGGATGTCATTTTCACGGCGGATGATTCCCACCTCTCCGGTGAACCTCGCGTCGAGGTTGGCGCATTGGTCGGCCATCACCGGGATCCGTAAGGCTGGGATCATCCCGTTGGAAGACGATCCCGAGATACTTTTGTCATGGCTGCGGCTAGCTCAGCAAGCAGTTGATGCTAGGAAAGTTCGACACGAAACATATCCAGAAGTTGGTGAACAATGTGCTTTATATCTACCTATATATATATATACCTACATGTGCCCCAAACATGATGCAAATGTAGGCAGGCACATATCACGTATTTTCCCAGTTGATTTCACGTGGCAACAGCTAATCTCCTCTCAGTTGCCGGGGTACTACCTTGGACTGAACACCTGCCCATCTTGTGCCCCTTGAACATTTGCATGGAACAACATTAGATGCCATTTGCAGAGGTAACATGTCTGGTTCTAAGTGGGATAAAGATGGATAAAGTATGATAAAGAAAGCAACTAATCCAATTAATCCCTTCGCCCGCTTAAAAAACACTCCTCAAAATGGTGAAGTTTTCAAGTTTAACTGATGGGTGTCTCCAAACACGGGGCTTAAGTGATCGTATTTAATTGGTACTTATATTTCCTGAGATTGCCTATTCTTAGAACCTTTTTCCAAAAAACACTACAAACAGTTTTTCCAAAATCCATCAAAATCCATCAAAATCCATCAGAATCCATCAAAATCCATCAAAATCCATCAAAATCCATCAAAATCCATCAAAATCCTATAACTTATCTAACCACATGATTTTCTCCTTGGACCAACGGAGCTCATGCCGCAACCGTTCAGCCCATCATCGCCGCCGTGGGTGGCTTTGCCTTGGGCGGCGGCTGCGAGTTGGTCCCTTGGCTGGTTTTAATCCCCGTGGAAACATGGAGGTTTTAATGTGAAAATCATGGGAAAATATGGGAAATTCATGGAAAACACATGGAAAAACATAGGAAATATGTGGGAGAATCACATCAATTTCTATATGATGATCAAATATGGAGATGTCACTGGAGCTGGGAGAATCATGGAACGATCCGTGGTGGACTTTCCAGCAAGACATGTTTGATTAGCGGAGGGTAAGCTATGGTGATTTATAGGATTGGATATGGTGAGTGTTTAGAACTATCATTAAAACATATTAAAACCATGATTGGATATTTTTGATACTAAACATATCTAAACATAGCAATTTTCACAATTCCACCATTTAGTTCGATTACTTTCCCAGATATTTTTACCTCTTTTTATGGAGGATTTCCCAGCTAGCCATGTTTGACTATCATAGGGTATCCAAAATACTTGACATCTTACCCTTTGGCAATTTAACATAGCTATGAAAGCCACGGCCTATTTAGTTCAATGATATATATTATAATTTATATAGCTACTACAAATGGTGATTTGCGGTAGCTAGTTATCTTAAATTACCAGAGAGTAAGTTATGGACATTTATAGTAAATATATTATAATATATGATTGTATAATATTGTATATATGTATATATATATATATTTAGTATCTAGTAATGCTGAACTTATAGCAGTTCAGAGCCAAACTGGTGATTTGTATATTTGATTAACCAAAAAGATTGCGTCTGAAAATAGATTACACCGCTAAAATGGTTATTTGAATAGGACACATAAAATCATTTCTAGCGCTAGGTTTAAGTCGTATCAGCTCGTTAAAGTCGTGTCGGGGTGCTGTGCGCCTGCAAAAAGTTCAATTTTGGCATCACCACAACATTTAATCAGTGTAAGATTTCATTGTTTTGGAGCCGTGCGCCTGGAAAAGTTGAATTTTTGTATGCAACAACTTTCGATACTTGTATTTGATCATACTTTCAAGGGGGCATACGCTGCTGAGATATTGTTGCTATTGGGGTTTCTTTTCAGATAGATGGGTTTGTTGTTGGGAATTGGTTTCCGCATTCTCTAGGCTTGCTCAAAGTTGTACATTTTGTCAATTGTTTGGTTGTGTGCTGTATAAATATGGAACACATGTTTAACTATTCTACAAGACAGACATATATACGTACACATACATATATACATAAATATATATATATGTCTATGTATATATATATATGTATATCTAACATCATCTGCCCATGGCTCCCTGCATCTGGGCTCGATATAACGAGCGTATTTGCCAACAATGGCATTTCAGACAAGTGTGCAGCTGTATCCGGTGCAATCCTTGACTTGAAGGATCAATTTTTTCTTTTGTTCCAAGACATGGGCATGCAGGCGCAAGCCGGTTAGCGGTTGATACCCAAGCAGTGCCTAGTCTTTCCAGCTCTGAAGGTCTGGTGCGCACTCTCTTAACAATAGACTCGACGTAGCAAGGGCACCGTGCAAATATGTTATCCCACAAAGGCGAGAGAGTTACACATCTGAAGGCCTTATCGTTTTTTTGGGCGATGGCGCCTCCTCCTGATCTGCCAGCCGTATGTGACGTGAAAATCAGCGATGATGTTATATATAGGAATATCATATATGTATATAAATACAACCCCCATCGTAATATCCCTTACAGAATTTAGCAACCCAGGTGCCATTTTTCAGGTATATAGGACCCCGCTGAAAAAATCTGGATATAATGTGAAAATTCCACTTTCATTTCATAAGGGTGCCTTTTTCAAATCGTTTTTACAGAATTATGAAATGACTACGTAATCCTTGTTAATCGGAAGAAACCCAACCCCGGGTCACCTTATTACTATATTTCCCCAAACAGTGTGTCCACACTGAGGGGTTCTTGAGGTAGGAGTTAAGGCCGGTGCTTGATCAGGGTGCTCACTCTGGGCCCCGGCATTTTCCCTGTAAATTTTTGTATAAAAATTGCTAGCTTGTGAGATGTTCATGTGCGTTTCGACTGCGCAGGCTCGCGCAAAGTCTGCGCCGTGAGTTTTGCTTGCTATTGGTCTGCGGCCTTTTCCATGTGATTTTCGGCATAAAATGGCTCTTGTGACATGTCCATGTGCGTTTTGATTGTGCAGGCTCGCTCAAAACGTGGGGCGCGTGGTCCGCGGCATTTTACCTGTGAATTCTGGCAGAAAATTGCTCATGTGACATGTCCATGTGCATGTCGACTGCGGTGCGGTCTTGGTCTGCGGCGTTTTACCTGTAAATTCTTGCAGACAATTGCTCTTGTGACGTCCATGTGCATTTCGACTGCGCTGTAAATCTCTGCCTAAAACGGCCCTTGCAACATGTCCATGTGCATTTCGACTGCTCCGGCTGGCACAAAGCATGTGTCGCGGTCTTGGGGTGCGGCATTTTACCCGTAAATATCTGCATAAAATGGCTCTTATGTGCATTTCGACTGCGCAGGCTTGCACAAAACGCGGCGCATGTCTCAGGCGCGGCATCATCATCTTCAACATCATCCTCGTCCATCTCATCTTCCGCAACATCACCATCGTCCACCTCATCTTCCGCAACATTCCATCATCGTCCTCAACATCATCATCTTCCTCCTTCTCAACCTCATCATCCTCACATCCTCCACCTTATCATCCTCCACTTCATCTTCCGCATTATCATGCTCATCCTCATCCTCCTCAACATCATCCTCATCCTCCACCTCATAATCCTCGACATCATCATCCTACACCTCATCATCCTCGCCTTCATCATCCTCAACATCATCGTCCGCAACATTATCATCCTCCTCCTCCTCCTCATTATCATCATTCTCAGCATTATCATGCACTATCCTCACACACACTGTTTGGGGTCCCTTGCCGGTATAACTTTGTCATCTTTTATTGTTATAAAATGATGATCCTTCAACTGTTTAAATTGGGATGGTATGCCCAACAAGCAGCAAGGCAATATTGAGTCAATGCTGAGCACCATGAGGGATATGGAGCAGCACAGGATGGGTGGCTTTCGGGTGGAACTCCAAACACTGCCAAGGGATACTACATGGCTCAATGTAATGGATGCACTGCAGCTTGGCTGCAACTGGGTTTGTTTGGTTTTCCCGTTGTGTTGTATTTTTTGTGGAAGACGCAGATTTGACACAAGCATTGCAGGCAAGACAATTTAGAAGGCATGTTCCTCTACAGCAAAGGGTTAGAGCTGGACCCCTCTGCAGTTCTTGATCATGCAGAAGAAGGCATCAATGCTGCCTTTGATGCTGGTGTCTTCACTTGCCGTGACACCAGCTTGCAGAAGGAAGTGCCAGGTTGGAAAAAATCTTACCAAAGAGTGTTGCACAGATTTGGCTTGGCAAACCTGTTTGCACACTGGCATTGCTACACCACTGACAGAGATGCCACCCAACAGGCCTGTGCAGCCATAAGAAAATTTGCTGAATGCTAACGCCCCTTTGCCAGAAGGCGTGCCCATCATCAGGGCCCAAGGGAACGCAGAGTCCATGAGAAACCTTGGGAAAGTGCATTGCAGCAGCATTGATTGGGGTGCCCTGGCAAGTGCAGCTAGTGACCCAGCTGCAGCTGACTTGCTGAAGGATGCTTGCTTTTACACAATGTTGAGAAAGGCACTTGGTAGGTACTCTGGTGAGCATTGCCCTTTCGCAGCCACTGGCATGGATAAGGCTGGTGGTGTTCTGCCACCCCTGGGCACAGATTTAGCAACTGCCAAACTCTACTTAGACACCCGGAGGAGTAAAACACTGCTTGCTTGCCTGCTTCAGGTTTGAATACACAGCTGGTCAGTCTAACATCTTCAGCATGCATGTCGCTTTTTGTAGCAGCCATGCTCGGTGTCACAACCTGCCACCCGGTTTTTGGATGTGTTTGTTCTTATGAAATGACCCGGTGTCTCTGGTATGCTCGCTTATAAAACGAATCACATGTTGTGGGACCGGGGGCCCTTTGATTTATGATTATTCTTTTTGGCCCTAAACAAAAATATAAGTTTATAAAATGTCAACACAGGCTTCGAACCTACGGGCGGAAAACGCTGGCACTATATAAACAAGTTTTTCCCTCAAAAAAAGGAGCTCACATTTTACAACGCTTAGAACTATCATTTTATAAAACTGGCGCTTTTAAATTGTCATTTTAAAAACCTGGTTGTCATTATAAGGGGTTTCCTTTTAAAATGGCACCACCCAGGTTCCAGGTAATACTACAAGGGGACTACACATACGTATGATTGGGTTGTGAAATATTATGATCTGGTAGTCCAACATGGATTGCGGGAGAATTTCCCAAGTAGCTCTTATTGTAAATGTCCATTGACAGCGGATTTCCCAGGTAGCCATGCTTGACTACCGGACGGTAAGTTATACGGTCGGATAGTTTTTAGTTATGGTAGTGCGACGATACATGTGAACAATTTAAATACAAAATAAACTCCTCAAGGGTGAAATTTTCAAACTTTATCATATGCAATCAACTGTTTGGCAGATAAAACATGTTAACATCAACTTTCAATGTTTTGAGCATTGCAACATAGTGGCGAACCCAGTGACACTAACGTTTTTGACTTACTTACCATAAATCACCATCATCACTGTGGGAAATTGTAGGTTTACCAGTCTTGATGGAGAACTATCTTTTAATGAAGATCAAAAAAAGGGAATTTCCTTGGGGTTTTCTCCTGGCAATGAATGTCCCATAAGAGTGTTTTAAAGTAATTGGTTTGCCGAGAGTGTCTCACAAGAACGGCATTCAACAAGTCGCAAGACTCAAGGTAGTCTTGAACTCACTTTTGATTCTGATAGCATTCGGGTTTGCGGCTGCTATCTTGCTATCCATGTGCATGTACTGTATGGGAAAATTATTGCTGCAGAACTGGCAGTGCGGAGTATCCATGTCTACATGTTCCAGTTTCCTGGTTCAAATTCCACGTTCAAAGCCCTGGGGTCTCGCTATTGGGGGTTGTCGCAATAGTCGGGTGTTTCAACTCCAGGTTTATCAACTGTCTCATTAAACATATCTAAACATGCTAATGTTTTTGGGAGTAGAGCGGCAATGAACAGCAGAATTTCCAAGGCCATGTCTTGCGATATCATTATCGCCTCAGAGGCGCGGTGTGAAGTTTTCAAGTTTGAAGCCTTCGGAAAATCGACAAAAATACAAACCGACAATCCACGGAATGGACGGAATCTACACATGTGAGAACTAGAACAGTGCTTACCGGGTGAACGTTCAATTGTGGCTGGTGAATATCTAGTTGTGGATGATTTTGGTTGGAAAATCCGCAAAATTCGCGCAGCTTCCCATGGCTGAGGCGGCCAAATTTGGGCAGCCGGAGATCAAGCAGCTGGACAAAACGGTGTTTTTTTTTCTCCTGCTTTGAGGTTGGTTTGACTGAACCTTTATGTTTAAAACCATGAACCAATATCAATCCGTTAACCACTAGCCACTATATCCATCTAATTATATCCCAAGATTAATCACATGAGTTACCAGTATCAATCCCGTTATATCTGATATATCCATTTATTTCACATGTAATCACTAGTCAACACTTATTAGCCACCGCTTTGGCCCAACTTCTCTCAGGCTTGGAACCATTCCAGGTGTTGGTGGCACGTGGGGAAGCCCGGAGATCTGTCACCGAAAAATGGTGGAAAAATGCAGGAGGAATGCTGAAACATTGTGGTTTATATCATATAAATGGTTTTAGATAGGTATTTAGATATATTTAGACGGATTTGAAAGGGCTTCAAATTCGGATCTTCAAGTCTATAGACTCAAACTCATGGAAATTTGAGATATTAACTGTATACATGTAGGTATAAGTGTATAAGTATATAATTATACATAATATGTATATAAGATGATGTTATGGTAGAGCCTCACGAACATATCTACTGAGGGCAATCGTCAAAAGTGTTGTGGACTGCAGACACAGATGACACCATTGATAGTCACCGTGCTTCCATGGGCACTTGCCTTTTGTACCCTGGGTATCCCCAAGAAATCACAGGAAACTCCTTGAGCCCTTGCGGCATGAAAGATAGATGGGATATTATAGTGTGCTGCCTGGTTTATATAATAGAGATTGTGAACTCACTCATAGTGGAACACCTCTGAATGAACTAGTCGTTTATTGGGCCTACTTGCAACACATTCTCCCTGGAGAATTGCGTTTACCACATTCTCCCCCAATATACTTCCTTTCATCACCATTTTAGTTGCTTTTTATCTTCATTTGTATTCCACAAATTATCCAGGGAACGTTGTTTCTTGATCCAAATTACATGGTACACACACATATATATATATATACATGCACCTCCCCCGAAAATAGATCATAATGTGGGAAACCCAATGACATAAACGATCCCCAAAAATTAATAAGATGGGTTCTATAAACCAATCCCCGAACAGTAGGTTTATGGCATTGGGTTTCCCACATTTTCCATCGTGCAGAGACCTGAATTTATCATTATCCATTATCCATTGTCAAAAAAAGCAGTTATCCATCATACTCCCCCATATGTTTTATGGGACATATTACCAAACACATATTCTGCATAAAAAAACATATCCCATACTTCTATCCCATGAAAGATCTCCCAAAAAAACCTATCCCATAGATATATAGACATCATTTCTATATCATCTCCCAACATTTCTATAACTTTTCTATCATTATCCATATATGCATATACATCATCCCATTTGTAAATATCATATGCCACATACCATACGTACATACGTACCTACGTACGTACGTGCGTACCTTCGTACGTGCGTGCGTGCGTGCGTACGTATTTACATACATACATACATACATGCATGCATGATGCATGCATGCATGCATGCATGCATGCATGCATACATAGTTTTCTATCTATCTACCTATCCATTTGTCTATCTATCTTCCTATCTGTTTATCTATTAATCTATCATCACCCCCAGCATTTTTCTTCCCGGCGTCCCAGGCAGCGCTTGATCCGCGCCGTGGGGAAGTCCAAGGCCATGGAGCTGATCTTGACCGGTGAGATGCTGACGGCCGAGGAGGTGGGGATACCGGCACTGGCACTTTATGGGAGATATCATAGAATTGGATGATGGGAAAATTTACAGGAAAGACCTATATTTGATGGTAAAAACCATGGTTTCCTGTAGATTTTCCCTTAAACCAATCCATTGAAGATAGGTAGGATCACCACTTTTCATAAGGGTAACATCTTTTTCTGAGCTTGAATGGTATACCAATGGTGAATGGTATATTATTATATATGATAAATATTATGAATATCTGATTAATTGGAATATGATGGGAACCCTCTATTAGATATAATCGATATATAATGGGAATCTTATATGGGAATACCTTTGTGATGGGAATATTTTAGATGTAAGGGGAATGTAATGGTAGATAGAATGGGAAGTTTATGAGAATATATGGTGATGGGCATATCATGGGGATATTAATGGTACACATTTTGGGGACATTATAATCATATATAGTGGAATATTTAGATATAGTGAGAAAACAATGGGCATATTATATGTACTTTTTAGATTTACCATTGCATTCCCTTGTAGATGGATATTAGCTAGAATCATCCAGTGATGGGAATATAACGGGAACATTATCGGAACTATTAACCATTCTACGTAATCAGCAACATGGTAGACACAATGGATATGTAAATATTGTTTATCCCAAGGAAACGTACCAACAATTTGATGGGTAAATGGTAGATGGGATTTATATAATGTGATAAAAAAAACAACAATTTGATATGTGACAACCTCCTGAAACAACAGATCATAGAAGATCAATGGGAAGATTAACCAACAAGGATGGTAGTTTAGCGGGTATTTCATGGCCATATTACCAACTATATCGTGGGTCTGATAGTGGGGTGTCGCAATACAATGACCGTTCAATAGGGAAATTATTACTGAAACTTTTGACCAAAATTAGGGTGGCCTGCACTTCAGACAAACAGCAAATAGGCCATATGTTGTAGATGAATTGTAGATTACTCCAATGACAATCTACGAATTAAGCATTGTAGATTACTTACTGGTTTTGAATGGTTGATGAGAGATATCAACCATTGAATCCTACAGTAATTTGTGCAAAAAACCATCCTAAAGCAAGAATTGGCTATAGATTAATCCAATGATTACAATTAATTGCCATTAATCCAGATCGAGATTTGTAGATCAATTAGAATCAACCTTGGGATTTCCTCTCCTCATTTGTAGATGAACTACACAGAATTGAATCATCATTCATCAATAACTGTGATTACATTTCCAACAACATGTACAACGATAGTTCCCTGAGGGTCCAAATTCAATTCCAGTATGATTGGTGATTCCAATCATATCCGAAAACTAGGGTATGGGCCTGAAAATACAATCTGAAACCCAGATGATTGGATCCCCAGAGTATGATCTGAATCTCCTCTTAGTCCAGACGATTTAAAAGAACAACCCGGGGCCTTGTGGGGTAACATTTTTTTTTTGGGAGAATATCTTAAAGTTGTGTTTCAACCTCATCTTGGACTGACACATTGATTGTTTTTGAACCATCTCTGCTGGTTGGCCAACGTCAACAGGGTTGAGCTGCAGAGGCTGCACGGTTGAATGCAACATTTCCTTCTTGGTAGGGCTTTGCTGCTGATATGATCTGTATTTTGTGGCATAATTTATGAAGGAGTGTTTCGTGTCTAGGGTTGGCCATTGTCTCTGTTGATGAATATCTCCAAGTTTGATGGCTCTACCCTCGATGCCTCTTTGGTTTATGTCCCCATGACAATTTCTCTTGGCTCAGCCACGACCTGCTTAAAATTCCAGGTTTTGCTGCTTGGATCCCATTTTCGCAATCAAAAAAATCTCTGCAGTCGGTTTAACAACCATTTTTTGTGGTTTTTGTTGCTCGTTGAAACAGCGAATTTCCGGTGGCAAAGTGCATCCCCAGGCTGAGAAGGCTGGCTTGGTGGCGCGTGTGGTGCCCACAGGTTCAGAGGTGGAGGAGGCGTGGTGCGGTGGGCCATCGATGTCCTCTTCCCATTGGGTTGGTTGATTCATAGAGGGGTTCACCCCCAAAAGAAAAACAATAGGATCCAATAGGTTGGCAAATGATGACAGATGGTATACCAAGCACCGAGTGGCCCCGCGGTTGGATCTCGGCACCACCTTGGTCACTGGCCAGGCCATCAAAATTGCGGAGAAGATCGCCAGTTTTTCAGTCCCCGCCGTGCAGTTGGCCAAGGATTGGGTTGGAGATGTTTGTTGGATTTTGTTGGGATGATGGGTGCTTTGGGTGTGGTTTGTACATGTGCAGGACTATTTGGGATGATGATCCCAACTGAGCTACGTTCTAAACCCTTGTGTTCATGTTAAGCAAGGGGCCCCTTGTAAGGGTGTGGCGTAAGCAAAACTGTGGTGCGCGTAAGCCAGCGTAAGCTCCGCGTAAGACAAGATCTGCGCGTAAGCAAAACCTGTGCGCGCGTAAGCAAGACGTAAGCAATGGCGTGAGCATTTCCTTATTTGGTGCCAGGATGTAAGACATTTAGAACATGGCTCAACTGACTCATCATTTTCAGCAGGTGTCTGAAACCACCAACCAGGTCAGTTTAATCTTTGAGCCGTGGATGAACTCGGGGACATCATGTTGTGTCAGGTTGTGTGAATGCAACATGGTTTTCCTATGTTTTCATCACATCTTACATCAATATGAAATCATCTCATTGTATATCTAGTCATCTAGTCACTCCATGTGCAATACTGGTTGGATTGGTTGGTGGTTTGAGCTGTTGTAATTTTCGATCCAACAAATGGGACGATGAATCCATATGAACCCCAATTGACGAGCACATCTTCCGCACCTGGAAAGCCCAGCTGCTGGGGCCCAAAAAACATCGCGACATGATGCCACCCACAAACGTATGGAAGCTGGCAAAAAAAATGTCAGAGCTATGACTTTCGTATATATCATATATATGTATATATATCATATATATATATCATATATATATATATATCATATATATATATATATCATATATATATATATCATATATATATATATATCATATATATATATATATCATATATATATATATATCATATATATATATCATATATATCATATATATCACATATATATATATATATATCATATATATATATATATCATATATATCATATATATCACATATATATATAATATATATATATATATATATATACACACACGCATTTTTTCCAGATTTGTTTACCTTTTTGTCCCACGGGAAATAGACCAAGAACTCGTTGATGCCCAGGAGTGCGTCAACGCCTCGCAGGAGTTGACATTGGCGGAAGGCTTGAGGTCCGCCCCACGTCGACGCCGGGATGTACTCACGGAGGTGTGGTACAGATTGGTAAAGCCCAAAACATAGAGCACATTATATGGCAGTATATGTAGAATAATGTAAATTATGTATATGTATACTGGTATACACACACATATATATATATACATATATATATATATACATATATATATATATATACATATATATATATACATATATGTATATACATATATATATAGTATATATATATATATTCATTCAAAGCCAAGGTATACCCTGGAAACTGGGGTCAGATCATGTCGCTACGCTTCCAGTGGCCGGGCATGTGCTGGTCTAAAACGTCTTGCTCTTTGGCCCAAACTTCTGGTACCGATCCATCGCGCAACTGGTATCACCTTGGAGCCACAACTGGTGGTTGTTGAGTTGGTTTGGATCCACAGATCTACCCTCTGGTAATGACAAACATAGCTATTGAAAATGACAATTGATAGTGGATTTTCATGGATTTTCCCATTGATAGTTATGTGTATCATCCATTCTTTGGATTTTCACTCTTCCCCGGTTTTGGGATGATCAGAAAAGCCCCCAAGGATGGCCTAGATGGCCATGACAGGACGCCTCTATAAATGGAACACATTGTAAAACAGTATCTTCGCCCGAAATACCAGTTATTTTTTGGGTTATAAATGGGGTTAATACATTCCACAAATGGCGAAAAATAGCAACTGACTCAAAACTGGTCAAGGGCCAGAACTGTAGCTCTTAGCTTGTCATGCTGCTGCGCCCGCAATGATATGCTGCTCGGCTTGCAACATGGTCAGCCCTGGGTTCAACTCAGGTGCGTTCATTGCTGTTTTTTCTTTAAAGTTGTTGCTGCAACTTATGGATTTCATGGAATTTCAAACATTTTCATCAAAGAGAGTCTCTTTTTCTACACATTGTTGTATATATATATATATTACATTGACATGTAGTGTTTTTTTTTGATACGCATCATACTTCTACCTCTACACATGTTGAATCCACTGCCGTCGGGGAGGTTTCCACTGCGGCGTTGCTGGCGCCGTTTTCGCCTGTGGCCGTTGTCACGCAGTGCACTTTTGCGGTCCCAGCTGTCAGAAAGGAGGCCACGCTGGAAGATGATTGGAAACGGGAAGGGGAAGATTCCAAGGTGTTCTACGTAATTACTTACGGTAAACATACATAAAGTTAGGTAACATAGTCATTTTCATAGAGTATGAATGTATATTTATATTTATAATAAAAAGCCATCAAAAGGTCAAGTACCACTTGTAGAGGGGTGCCCCTAAAAGATGGAAGAGTAAATCACCAATCAAGCGATGAATGCGATGAACGCGCTATTCTGTTTGGGCACCTGCTTCACTGCAATATAGTACACGATACCTTTGTGCCCGCGCGATGATGCACAGTGATCATTTTCTGGTAGTTTTTTGAGATTTTGTTTACTGCTCACATGCCATTTTGTCGCAGGATGGACACGGCATAGGCCTGACTGCTTCCAGGCGTGGGATGAGATCCCAGCAATCATTGGTTGTATGGGTGACTTAGTGGGAATATCGTTTGGGACAGTGTATATATATATTGTACATATATATATATTGTATATATATATATATATCGAAGCATAGGATTTGGATTGTAGTGTTTTGAATATCGCGGGGATATCATGGGAATATATATAATATAATATAGTATAAAACAATATAATATATAAAATAATATAATATAATAATATATATATATATATCTATGTATATGCAAAACGATAGAACCAACACGAAATGTGAAAATACCCGGAGATCTCCAGGGCCCTGATGGGCCCTCAGGTGGCAGAGACGTGCAGTGGAGGCTCCAGTGGATCTTTACCAAGCTGATGGGCTGAAGATGGGCTGAAGATGGGCTGAAGATGGCCTAAGAAATGGTGGTAGAATGGAGATAAAAAGGGAATATCATGGGAAGGTATGATGGAATAATAATGGAATATGAATGGCATATTAATGGAATATTGGTTGATACCCTCTGGGATCATTAAACATGGCAAGCTGTGAAGAAATCCCCCTATAAACAGAGGATCGGGAAAATCAGCTGCTTCCAAGTTCCAATCAACCAAGAGGAATCAGAAACGCACCATATTCAGGAAATATGTCGAGTACAGTAAACCCAAGTTTAGAACACAGGAAAATCAAAGAAATTCAGTTCCAAAAGACTTTCACACAATTGTTCGAAGGATATCGAAGGATATATATATGGAAATACGATCAAACAAATTCAACTTTTGAACCTTTTCAGGAATTACTGTCCCAAGGTCCCCAAACGGTTTGAGCCTTCCAGTCATAAGTTGGTTTACACACCCATCTAACTATAGATATGTCCATGAAAGAATCACCAGTTGAACTAGTGAAATATCAAAGTCACATAACGTTTATTGCTTCAAACCATATTTCAAAATACAGTCAATAAAATCAGTATTCCACTACATCCGATAAGTATTATGACTATCCCGTCATATCCCATTCATCATATCAACTATCAATCCCCATGTTTTGCTGAACTTCCAATTGTTTCTTAACAAACCCACACTTGTTCCATGTGAATTTCCACTTTTTCCTGGTGTTTTTCACCATGTTTCCTCCTGAAATCCCAAGTTTTTCTGCTAAAGTCCCCATTTTTCTCTGGTTAACTCACCATCTCAGGGTTTCCTTCCTGGGGGAGCCATTGAGCCTCCAAGGTTCGGCTTCCCCCAAAGCGCGGCCGGCCCCGTCACCGGGGCCACAAAACACCAGCGCCGCCTTGCTGCGCGCCATGGCGGTCCGAAGCCCCAGTGAATACTTAAACATCATATATAGTACTACATTTATTATTATTATTAATTATATATATATAGTGACATAGTTATATATCTCTTATGTTATGTACAGTTCTTGTATTTATATAGGTATTTATATATATATATGGATAGATATGTAAAGATACGCATGGATATAGTGTAAAACTATACAGTGTGGCATGCCAGTTGAACGAGTGCAAACGACACTTTTGGAACTGTCCTAGGTCAAAGCCAGCCAGAAGTACGTCCGAGTGTACCTTGGTCGGGGGTTGTCGAGTGTCAGTCTACTCAGATCCTCTAAAACACTCTTTCAGTACCAATCAAAATAGGTATTCAATGGTAAACTAACATAACTATGGAAAATTGCCAGTTTTAATGGGAAAATCCACTATTAATGGCCATTTTCAATAGCTACGTTAAATTACCAGAGGGTATTCAATGGTATTCAACTGTGAAACCTCCGATTTTTTGCCAGAAATCCCCTCCGCGTTTTGGGGGGATACCTGAGTCGACACGCAGGTATCCCAATGTCGGAGCCAGCTGCCCAGTGCACCCACGGAGCGATGTCCCTCTCTTGGTGATTCGTAGCCATTATGTGGACCGCCTGTAGCTCTGCATTAGGAGGTTTAGTGTCATATAATAACAATAGTGATAATAATCATAACAATATGTATAATATATATATATTTACATATATATATATATATATCGATATAAGTATATATATATATATCGATATATATATATATATATCTATGTATATATATATATATATATAATCTAATATACGTGTTAAGTACGATTTTCTTTGGTTAACATCTCATAACCTACAAAACAACATGATTTTTTAGATGTTCTGGTTCACATCCTCATGTATAGACGAGGTCCTTCAGGGCGAGATCGATGTGGAACTGGCGCCACAGTCGAGTCAGGAGGACATTTGGGAGGCACGTATCCCAGAAAATCACTACAAACTGGTGGGTAAAATGCGTCATTTGACTTTCAGGGCAATATGGAATGTATGCACGTATATATATATATATATAATACCAACTAATATCACATATATATATATATACAGATATATACAGTTACATATTATATATATATCCTATATAATTATATATAGTATATCATAATATGTAACACTGTATATTAGTATATTACAATTATATATTATATCTAATGAAATATTATTACATATTACAATTTATATTATATTAGATTGTTATATGTAATATGTTGTTATATACAATATAACATACTTATATGATATAACATACGTATATATATATATAGCCATTGTAACCATATAGAAACATATGAAACGATATAAGCCCCCCATTCTGATTCCAACATTTCTATCAATAGCTGCAGCCAAATGGCCTGTCATCAGGCCTTGCGGCGCGTGCTCTTCCGCGACGGCGCCCCGCAGCGGCGGCCGCTGCGGATATTTGGTGCGGCAGACGGACAGGAGGCAGAGATGTGGGGCTGCGGAACCAAAATCCAGAAAATTCTGGAGATATCGGGGGATATAATGGGTATATTATGGTATATTCATCAAACTGGGATATAAGTTGGTAAGTGGACCCTCTGGTAATTTGTAACAAAGGGAAATTCACCATTTTTGATAGGCCTCGGTAAATCTGAAATGGTCCATGTTCCAAGGTTGAAAACAACAGCCTTACAACCAAGTTATACTAGTGGGTTATATCCGCAGATATCCCTAGTTATCTGGGTTATAGATGAGCCACTTACATACGATGCCCGGGATGCACATTCACGCCGTAATTGAGACTGGGATATTCTGCTAAGCAAAGTATTGACAATCGAAAGTGATCCATTTGTATAATATGATAGGTTTGTCAATGTTTGTCTTCAAATGGGCGATACCCCAACGTATGGCACATTTAATGGATACAATTGGAGGTCTCATAAAATGGAGGTAACCCCAAATCATCCATTGAAATAGGATTTTCCATAAAAAACACCATCCAGATATTGGGATACCGGGATACCTCATTTATGGAACCCCCCAATTATGCGAATGGATACTCCGATTTTGGGACAACCCCAAATGGTGGTTTAGAGATCTGGAAAACCCATGGCTTCAGGAAAATAGTCTACAAATGATTGATTTTCCACATCTATGTTAGTCTACTTAGGGTGTATATATATATAATATATGATATATAATATATGATATATATAATATGTATATATATTATATAATATATATATATAATACAATAATATATATATATATAATACAATATATATATAAAATAATATATATATAATATAATATAATATATATATATATATAATATAATATATATATATATAATAATATATATATAAATATAATATATAATATAATATATATAATATAGATTGGTATGTTGACCCAGGGTAGAATGGGTAAATGCCCTGGTCTACAGAGCAAGGCCGTGAAACTTCACCATTAAACTTCAAAATTTGCAGGTGGCCTGTGACAAGTTACATTGAAACTGTGGATTTCAGATTACCGGGCACAAGAAGCGGCAAAGGCAGACTGTATCGGGGTCCCTTAGCTGGAAAAGCCTTCAGCAGCCAGCGACGCCAGGTGTTCAGTGTGCCGGAGTTTTGGAGCCAGGCCAGGTGCCTGACGCTGAACTCAGCACGGGGGTTTTCGGACCGCTCCGACCGCTCGGCCAGGCTTCCAAAGGTGGAGTCGTGGTCTCGGCGAATCTGCCTTTGCGAGGAGGGGACCTTTCGGTCCTTGAAGGTGGCTGGGTGCAGTAGACCCAGCTGGCCCAGCTGTACGCTTCAAAAGAGGGGGGCAATGATCTCAAAGTCACAATGATCTCAAAGTCACAAGTTCGTACTAGATGTACTAGGTTTGAGTACAGCTTTGTCAGGTTCTGTTGGAAGTTTGGAGATTTGACATTCCAAGCTTCATTCAGTTCAGACTACTCTTAGCGCAATTTATGCAGTTTCGCTTCCATCTTGAGCTTTAATACTGCTGCACCCGAACCCTTGACGTACCACGGAAGTTGGGTTCCTCCTTGACCTTCCAAGTCCTACAGAAATTGCTTTTCAACTATTCAAGCCCGAAACTTTTGCTGGGTGTGTCTGAAAATGGAGTATACATCCAGTTATAGCATGTTAGTAGGGAAATGGGTGATTTAACCATGGGGGTTCCCATGTCTTCCGATAATTTTCAGACAACGCCTATTTTTGACCCATGTCTATAGTGACTCCCTTGTCACAGTTACATCAAGAATTCCTTCGCCAACCAGGAGCTAGTCCTCTGATTGACAGCTTTGCAAGCTGCCAACCGCGGTCGGGGGCCCAAGCAAAGTCAGAAAATTCGTTGATTGACAAATGATGCTTGTTTTTTTAATATATATATAGCTGATTTTGAAGCTGAAGTCTCCCAGGACTCCCAAAGATCTGATCCTTAAAGATGAGATTTAGAAGCCATGTACTATTTTTCATATAATGTTGTGGATGGTTTGGTTTGATTCTTTTCTTTATTCTTCAGGGGTATACCATGACTCCAAAGGGTGGCATTTTTCTGCATTTTAGGGAGCCATTACTTTACCCATCCTGGTGATAGCCTCCATAGCCTCCATTGATCTTCAGTCAGGCAGCTGTACTTGAAACAAAGACGCTTTTCATCCCATTCCATCAGTTTATTTTAAAGTTCTTGGGGGGGTATTATATTCATTCCTTTCAAGTTACGGACTTTCACATTCTCACTAGCCCAAAGATCATTGTGTCCAGTTGGCATTTGCGTTAAGAGATCATTAAGTCACATTCTCACTAGCCCAAAGATCATTAAGCCCCGTTGGCATGTACCTGAATTAGATAGAGAAGTATCTCAGAAATCATTATTTCTAGTTGGCATGTACCTGAAGCAGAGAAGTAGCTCAAGATCTTCAAGCCCAGCTGGCATGAACATGAAGTAGAGCAGTAGCTGAAAAGATATTCCAGTACAGTCGGCATGTTGCTGCGCAGAGTAGAGCAGAGTAGAGGAGAGCAGGGCAGAGTAGAGTAGAATGGAGTACAGTAGATTCGAGACGAGAAGAGAAGAAAGGTGCTTTTGCATCATGTGTTGCGATTCTGATTGTGTTTTGCAAGTCGTTGTTGGCAGATCGCATTGGAACTGCTACATCAAGGATGCGATTTGAATGTTAGGATTTATACGAAACATTGTGTTTTTCCGCTTCGGCGTCGAGATCCGGTTTTGGAGCGGCAGTTTCTGTTGCCGCTGCCCGTAGTTCTACTGTGTTTTGCAACTCAGTGCCTGCAGGTCGCAGTGGAATAGCTGTGTTAGTGTTATGGCTTCTCGCTGCCGCGTCTGCGCACGTGATACTACTGTCTTTTGCAGCTAAAAGTTGTCGATCGTATTGTAGTGGCTGCATGAAGGTTGCGAATGGTGCTTTGGCAGCAGATTTTTCCCATTTTCGCGCATCCTGTGTAGCAGATTCTCTGTGTGAAAGCTTCCCTTTGTAACAGCTTGCTGTGTGTAAAAGCTTCTCTGTGTAAAAGCTTCTGTGTGTAAAAGCTTGCTGTGTCTAAAAGCTTCTCTGTGCAAAAAGCTTGCTCTTTGTAAAGGCTTCTCAAAAGCTTCTCTGCGTAAAAGCTTCTCTGTGTAAAGGCTTGTCCGTGTAAAAGCTTCTCTGTGTAACAGATGCTCTGCGTGAAAGCTTCTCTTGCGTAAAAGCTTGCTGTGTGTAAAAGCTGTGTGTAAAGCTCCTCTGTGCAAAAAGTTTCTGTGTGTAAAAGCTTCCGTGTGCAAACGCTTCTCTGTGTAAAAGCTTCTGTGTGTAAAAGCTTCTGTGTGCAAAAGCTTCTGTATGTAGCTTCTGTGTGCAAAAGTTTCCCTGTGTAAAGCATCTCTGTGAAAAGAGGTGAGAAGAGTTGGCAAGAGTGGAGAAGAGTTGACAAGAGGTGAGAAGAGTTGAGATGAGCTGAGAAAGAGGTGAGATGAGTTGAGCGGAGGTGAGAAGAGGTGGGAAGAGTTGAGAAGAGGTGGCAAGAGGTGAGAAGAGTTGAGACGAGTTGAGAAGAGTTGAGTTGGGCAGAGGTGAGAATCGCTGAGGGGAGTTGAGAAGAGCTGGGAACTGTTGAAAAGAGTTGTTATAATTGAGAAGAGCTGAGATGGTCTGAGAAGAGCTGCGAAGAGCTGAGAAGTGGTGGCCACAGTTGAAAAGGGGTGAGGCAAGATGAGGACGAATTCACAGAACAGAGTTGAGGAGATGTGCTGTTTCACTCCAGTTCCTTTAGGCAAAAATTGCCTTTCAATCCTATACTATAACATTCCTTCTTGCTGGAAACTTCCGCCACCCGCCTTGCGCGGGATTTACTTGTAGCATGGAATCATCACATTTCATCCTTTGTCATCAGATATCTTTTTGATACGTCGTAACCAAAACAATATAAGCAGCTATTTCACCACTATACAAAGTCGGATTTCATCCAGTTCTGTGAGCTGTATATCCTGCTTTCTTTGAATATCCTAGGATTGATATAAGGATTTCATCCGCTATCTATATCCAGTGGTGGGAAATCCATCAACGGATGCTGGCAGGTACGGCAGAACCCTGGTGGGTAGCAGCTGTTGTCGCGTGTCTGCGGACGATCCGGAGGTATCTGATGCCTGGATGGTGGGATATAATGATGGGATTTAATGGTGAATTGATGGTGATGTAATGGTGATTTGCTGGAATTAAATTATGATTTAATGGTGATTGGATGGTGATTTGATGGTGATTTAATGGTGATTTGAATGTGATTTCCTGGAATCTAATGGTGATTGTGATTTACTGGTGATTGATTGGAATTTATTGGTGAATTAAATGGCGATTTGATGGTAATTTGTTGGAGCGTGGTGATTTACTGGTGGTTTACTGCAATTCAATTTTGTGGTGGTTTGATGGTGATTTACTGGTACATTGCGATTTACCGGTGATTTACTGGAACTTAATGGTAAATTTAATGGTGATTTACTGGTGTTTTACTGGAATAGGGTGATATACTGGTGATTTACTGGAATTTAATGGCGAATTTAATGGTGATTTAATGGTGATTTATTGGAATTTAATGGTGATTTGCTGGTGATTTAAGGGAATATGGTGATTTGGTGATTTACTAGATTTTAATGTACCGTGGAAAGAGCAGTTGTCGCTGGCAAGTTGATGTGCAAGAGCTGCCCGCGCATTTTTGACCACCGTGGTGCCATGCTGGCGCAGTATCGAAACGACGGTGCCGCTTGCAACTTGGATGTGCGCATGCAAAACAATTGGCTACGTCATGCATCCGTCATCCACGAGTCTCGTGGTACTTGGGGGCTGGCCAAGGCCATCCAGATGGCCGGTGTCTATGTGTACAGGGTCTTACCGGACGGCAAAACCCCGGCAAACCTCGAATACAAAGCAGACCTGGCAGGGCTGCCGCCTTATACGCGGCCGTCTGGGCACGCGGCACGGCTAGAGGAGTATGGGGCTGCCACAGTATTGACATAGGTTTCCTGATATCAATAGATGTATAGATAGATAGATCGATCGATAGATAAGACAAGATAAGATTAGATAAGATTAGATAAGGTTAGATAAGATTAGATAAGATTAGATGGATAGATTAGATAGATAGATTAGATAGATATATAGATAGATTAGATTAGATTAGACTAGATTAGATTAGATTAGATAGATAGATATAGATAGTTTGCGAGCTAGGTAGGTAGATAGAGAGAGAGAGAGAGATAGATAGATAGATAGATAGATGGATAGATAGATAGATAGATAGATCTGATACGTAGATAGATACGTAGATAGATACATAGGTAGCTACGTAGATAGAGAGATCGATAGATAGATAGATCTATAGCCAGCCAGCGTCCGGGACATACCAAAGGGTATTGGGGGCGGGCGGCGCAGGAACGAGCCTTGTGCGAAGATCTTGTGGAGATCCTAGTGAAGTGCTGTCACAGGTCTTTGCATGATCTGGTACAGGTCCTTGTGAGAAGATCTTGTGGAGATCCAATCCTGTTGAAATCCTCCTTGCACTAAGATCTTGAAGTTGCTCTGCGTTGGTGCTTCTATGAACGTTCTTCTGGGAAGCTCATAGGAAGTTCTTGTACGAAGATGTTGTGAGTTGCACTATATAGATCTACATAGAAGGTCCTGCTGCTGCAGTTGGGATCACGTCTAACCTCATCTGCTACTGTTCCATAGCTACTGTTGCTTGTATTTGCTACATTGACTTCCTCCCTCCACACTGTTTGGGGTGCCTTGCCGGTGTAACGTTTTTTAAATTTTAAATTGCGATTTAATGGTGGTTTAATGGGATTTAATGGTGGTTCAATGGTGATTCAATGGGATTTACCAGTGATTTAATGGTGGTTTCATGCTGACTTAATGGAATTAATAGTGATTTAATGGTTGCTCAATTGTGTGCAAAGGTGATTTAATGGTGATTCATTGTGTTTTAATGGTGTTTTATTTCTTAAATGTGACTTTATAGGACTTGATGGTGATTTAATAGCGATTCACTGTGAACTAACGGTGATTTAATGTGATTTTAGTGTGGTTTAATGGTGATTTAAAGGTGATTTAATGGCGGTTTCAGGCTGATTAATGGGATGCAATAGTGGTTTAATGACATGCAATGATGATTGAAAAATGATTTAATGGATTTTGCTGCTGATTTAATAGGATTTAGTGGTGATATTTAATGTGATTGAATGGTTATTTAATTGGGTTTAACTATCAGCACACGGGGGTTTAAAGGCCCTGAATGGGGCATGACTAACGAACAATATGACAATTAACCCTTCCCCTATTCACAGTCCCTTCAGAAACCTTGGTGGAAAATAGGGGATGACATATGATGAATTTGGGACCATAAAATAGGGGTGTTAAATATGAAGGGATGAACTTTGCCTGGATTAGGATAGAATGTTATTGGGTCCTCTATTCAGTAAATTAATCGATAAATATGGAGTATGGAAAACCCACTATTTGTAGATCTGCAAGTTGCTGCAGGGTGTGTTTAGCAAGGAAAAAAGGATCATATAGCCAACAAAACCGACGGACCAATCAGCAACAATTGAGAAAACGGCCGTGGAAAATAAATATACTCTCCGGAAAGCAAGCATTGCACGAAAAAACATGAGAAATAAAGTTCCATGTGAATTGGTCCTGAGATTGTATGGGAAATTAAACATCATGAAGTACCGGTCTTCAGTGATCCCATGGCGAGCCGGCTCAAATTTTCAGACAATTTTCAGATGATGTACCGAGGGGTTTGACAATACCCCACCTCCAGTCCCCAGACTCCCAGAAGTAACCCCCAAATAGATGGGAAAAATGTGGAGACATTTTGCCAGCATGTCATAGAGGAATATAAAGGATGTTTTTCGCATAATTTCAAGGTTTCCTTCGGCATATTTTTGGAGGTTGCTCCATAGAAGGGAAAAACTACAGGAAACGCCAGGAGATTTGATTGGCTCCTTACCCGTCTTTGTAGACGGTTTGGTCAACCGGGCCCATCACGCCGCGGGTAGAGCTGGTATAGATGTACCCGGGAAGATATATATACCCTGGGTAGTTATATAAATGAAATATAAATTTGTGGGTTGGTCCATCAATGCTAAATCCAACTGTTAACTATTACTTTACATATTTTCCATTCAATGGCCATTTATGATTAATGTTAGTCATTCCACCTGTATAATCACGCAGCATTTATCACAATTTTACGTAGATAATACGTAGATCAAACTTTGAGAATCCCCTCCATTTATGGCCACACCCCGAAGGTTGAAAGCCTTTTGCCGGGAACCTGGAGCTGTTTCCTGTAGGAGTCGAGAAGAGTTCCTGAAGACTTCAAGGTATTGGGATACATAATGATGGATATATATATATATATACACACATAATGATATATATATAATTATATATATAATTATATATATATACATATGTAAATATATATATATATATATACACATATGTATATATATATATGTATACATATAAGATATATATATATGTATACATATAAGGTATATATATAAGCATTATAAGGTACGGGGATGCTTTCATCTTGGTGACGTCATACTTTCATCATCTGCTCTTGGGATGATGATGCTGGTATTTCTTGTTGATGTTCCTGCTTAAGTGGTTGGTGCATGGGCGCGATCACATCCCTTAGAACTTGAAATCCTTGAAACAACCACTGCTGATTGGTTTTCTGGGTCCTTCGGAGCCGCCAAAAACTCCAGAGCGACTTCAGGCGGGCCCCGGTTCCTGTGGTGATTTGCGGCAGCAACATGGCTGGAGAGGCAGATTTGAAGGAAGGTGGGAGGTGGTTGGTGGTCCATCATTTATGGATTCCCTATGTAATCACACGTTTGCATATATACTATATAGTAAATATATATATACATATAGACAGTATGTATATATACATAGTATATATATATATGCAGTTACATATATATATATGTATGTATATGTAAATGTAAATGTAAATGTAAATGTAAATGTATATGTATATGTATATGTATATGTCGTATATGTATATGTAAATGTACATGTATATGTAAAGTATATGTATATGTATATGTTTATGTATATGTATATGTATTTGTATATGTATATGTATATGCATATGTATATGTATATGCATATCCATATACTTATATATACATATACATTATATATATACACATTCAGATCTATATATATATATATCCACATATATATATACACATTCATATCTATCTCTATATATATATATATCCATATATATATATATATCCACACCTGTATATATATATATATATATCCATATATCCATATATATATATATACAGATATATACATATATATATATTATATACACATATATTTACATGTATTATACACACATATTATCATATTATGTATTATATATTATACATATATATTCCATCTACTATGCAGTCATCAACCAACCATCATTAGAAAGTGCAACAAATTTCAAAGTAAGAGTGTGGCCAATGGAAGTTGCGGTCAATCACCTGAGTTTCCCCTTGGCAGCCCGGGGTTATTTTATCCAGGCTCTGGACCGCTGGAGCTTCGAATATTTGGAGCCGCCTGGTGGCTGTGGTCCTGAAAGTGGGGGATTGACCCTTAAAATTGCCATGTGAATAGGGAAAATATATGATAATATATGACCATGGATAATAATATATGATAATAATAGGAAAATATATGACCATGTCGGAAAATTATGATTATTCAGAGGGACACACGCATTTCAAACCCAGCCAACACTTCACTTTTTCGTCTCAAAGATTGGTCACATTGCTGCCGTTGAGGGTTGGGCAAAGGTTTGAGGTTTGCCAAAGCAAGGTGTCTCTGATTTTGCTGACTTGGGGCATCCGGAGTTTGGGGCACACCAAGTGGGTCACTGGGTTCGCATCAGATTGGCGTTGGTTAATGTTAATTCACCATGGTCTCATGAAGGATTGGATATCTTGATTGCACATCCATTGTTTTTTTTTTCGGATCCCTTGTCCTTCTGTGGGAAATCACCATTCTTGTTGGTTATGCCGTTATGCCATTTTCCATACATACTTTGCCTAGCATTTTTCAATGACTTAGATTTAGATATCCCCATTTGGATTGGTTGCAGTTTTGCGTTTTTCCTGCTGCAGTTTCACACTGAATTCAACCCACACTGCTATGGGTCACAACTTTCGGCGCAGCGTTTTGTGATGTTTTGTTCACGTCAAAATAGTTTGGATTTATGGATGCTCATCCCCTATGGTATTTCATAGGTAACTTGATCCATCCCCATATGGAAGGCATCTCATCTGTTCATGGCAACCGATGGTCTAAGGCGACACCTGGCGGATGTGGACAATTTCTTCGTTTTGTGCTCACCCGTCAGGGCCTGAAGAACGACAGTGAACGAAGCTCCATTTGCTGCATATCTCTGCATATACATGGTATACAGTTATGTAACTATATATAACATAAATGCATATAACATCAATTACTAGTTTGGTCTTGGATGCATTGATCGACGCAATGTCATACATCTTCACATACATGTATGTACGCTGATATGCGGTTTATCGGTTCATATGGCGATATATATTGCGATATTATTTCTTTGTTTTGGTTTAGACACCTTCGAAACCAATCACACAACCGCTGTTCCGGGCATGTTTGGTACAATCTAGTAACTAGGAGGGTTCATCTTCAATCAAACATGGTTGGTACTTCCAACTTCCAGCTGACTTGCCCAGAGAGCCACCGCCGTTTGTGAATGAGTGAAACACACATTGTATACTCTCCGGCAATCCGACGTAGCAATGGAAAATCCCCCAAAAAATGGAGGTGTCAATGGGAACATCTATAAATTGGGGAAAATGATATCACTTGGGAAATCACCAACATCGTTACTTATTTCTGTGGGGGCGGTCGAAAACAATGCTGGTGATTCTTTTGCTAGTGACAATGACACCTCAACGTTTCGCAGCAGGAAAATAACCAAGGGCGCTTCAGCTACTATGTCGGGTGGCCCAGGAAACTGATTGTTACCCTTTTTCAGTGGGATGACGAGATCACTCTGATAACTGGAGCCAAAACAGAAAGGTTTTTTCCAAGTTGGATGATTTGGGATTTGGGCGACCAAAAAGTCGGTGCAAAAATGGACCAAAACTCAGGACCTTTCAGAGGGCAAGAACCCCTGCGGCTACAAGGTTGTCGGGAACCCATGAGATCCCATGGGGACTTGGAGAATGTTAGAGACATCGGGTTACTTTCACCAACAGAGATTTTTTTACCAAGGAAAATGGTGATTTAATGGTGATTTAATGGTGATTTAATGGTGATTAATGGTGATTAATGATGATGATACCCTCTGGTTATGTCTACATAGCTATTGAACATTGCCATTTATTGTTGCATTCTCGCATTAAAAAAATCTTCCATAGTTATGTTATATAGTTTACCAGAGGGTAACCGGCTAAACATTCATTATTTTAAAACAATTCACATGTTTGTCATAGTAAAAAGACCCAAGTTCTCCACTTCATGTTGAAACTTGGTTGGAACATCATTGGTCTTTGGGCGTTCTGAAGTTTCACAAGCAGTCATCAAACAAAGACAAACCTTTTCAGGTTCTGCTTGGTCTCATGGATTCACCCAGTATAAAACAAAACCAAAACTTGTTTGAAAGTCAAAGTTTACGAGATTAGCTTCGACCCACAGATTTTCGGTGAGTTGTAAGCAGTTTTTAGATGTTTGAATTGGACATTCCCAATTCATATCTCCATTTTTGTTGGTGTTTTTCTCCAATTCTTTTTTGCTGCCCAGGAAGAAAAACATCTGCCCACTGGATTGACCTGGATTGACCGCTCAGGTGCCAAACAACAGGCGGGTGGAGATGCGTTTTCCAGAGTTCCGGCGCAAGGCGTGGCTCGGCGGCGCAGTCGAAGTAGATCCCCGTGGCGATTTGTTTGACAATGATCCCTGTGAATCATGGAAAGTTTGATGTTTTCACTACGTATTCTGTGGATTTCTGTGGTCAGTTGAGACATGAGACGTCAAAGATTGCCATGGCCAGGTGGAAGCAGCACGTGGCAAAAAGTTTGGGACACCCAGGGGATCCCAGGGGCGCGAGACGGGGATCTGCTTGGTGGTTTCAATTGTTGCTATGTTTTCTAATGGGATGATTGACTTCTATATGTTTGAGATCAGTTAAAGCACCATGTACATCTTCAGTTAAATTGAACCATTATATTGCGCTATTGCCAGACAGAATTCGTGCGTGTTAAATATGAAGTCCGTTAGACTTATATAAATTGAATCAGTTGTATAGCACATTATTGCACACATGTTAACTGATGATTATTTCTGACTGTAACTTCTATATTGATAATTATCTTGGCCTCACTGGCACCGTGAGCCCATGGCTCGCCCTTGTCTCACATGGTGAATGGATTAATGTTTCATGGGTTAACGGACCCAATGATGGTTAGCGGAAAGTCATTTGGGCCAAATGGTAGCTTAATTATTGGGTTTCCCCCATTTCCTCTTTTCAATTGTTCCATGGTTCTTCTTTTGCTAGTCCGCTGTTGCTGTCACCTGGGCCACGCCAAGGGGTGACATGTACTACTTGCAGAACACCTTGCTACACCGAGAGGACGACCCTGAAACTGTTGAAACCGCCAGGGAATCGATGTAGATGTGGTGCCCTAATGTTTGGAAAGGATCCTAGTTGAGTCAAGCCTTGCTGGTAGCATCAAATGGGATGATCTCGCTTGGCTTTCTTCAAAGGCAGGGATTTGGATTTTTTTAGTTTGGTCCCGGGTACACATGGTCCAATTACATATGTTTATTGTATATATAATTGTATATATAATTATATATATATATATATTATACACAAAATCATTGATATTTTGATGATTACTATCACGTCATATCCTTCTGACACCCGTCTATTGGGTTGACAACAACCAGCTGGAGATGTTGATACTTTTCAGATTTTGTAGCCTTTAAGAATATTTGATGGTTCATGCCCCCACTATACACTGTAGCAATAGAGCCCAATTATTGTACATTAAAAGAAATAACATGAGGTATGCTCTGTTGTTGGGTTTAACCTCCATGACCTACATCAAGATCCCAATTGTCATGGTCACAGTACCACTATAATAATAATAAATTTCTAATAATAATAATAATATATATATACATATCATCTTGTCATTTCAGACATTTACCATCTTCATGTGTTTGGCCGTTTCACCCTGCCAAAAACCAACCGAAACAGCCACCGTTCGTTAAACCGTCGCAGGAGCGTGAAGGTGGAGCACCACGTCCGGTGGGGCGCTTTGGGCAGCAGTGCGGCTGCCAGGTGTGTGATGCGTCCCCTCGGGGGTTTGGTATTGGTGGATCCTCAACCGATTCTGCAGATCACCAGAAAACTGGGAGAATATGGGTGTGTCTGAAAATAGTATACCCCTAAACCCAATGGTTAATGATCATTATCCCTATTAAATGGCTATAATTGGGAATATACCCTATTTTCAGACAAACCCATATGCATCTGCAATTTGTGTAAGAAGTGGATCCCCAAATGACTTTCCTATTTCAGAAAGTCAAATGCACTAGCATTTTTCCAACTGGACGCAGAGGGTCTCTACTACAGTGCATGGCTCAAGGCAGCCCCTGTGGTCCGCTGAAAGAATGGCGGCCAGTCACAAAACTAAACATCGGGGATTGAACAAGGCACCCCGTATACGACAGGCTTCAAACGTGCAGCTCAAGTCATCCAACAGCCAGTTTTCAATGGTCTTTTTGGGATCTATTTGCTCTCATTTTGGGAGACATGAAATGGTGGTTAGAGAGTTGCGAATCCCCCCAAAACGCGCGATGAATATACGAAACGCAAGGACCCCCGTGGAGGGTTAAGAAACAACACACATATTTTTTCAAGTGGATGGATCACCAGCAGGCAGTAACTGCTAAGCCACATTTAAACGAAAAGCCAAGCATCCCGGCAATGGATCAATCCATCGTAGACTGGCTGGATGATGAGGTTCGGGCTCGGGGGGACGTCTCAGTGGGGCTGCCCCACCTTTTGTAGCTGGGTCCTAAAGATGTGGCTATGGCATACAGTTTCCCAATTGCTACTGGTAAAATCCCCCATTTTCCTAGGGTTCAAACTTGAAACCTGCCCAGTTTTTAATAGCTTTGAAGGCTTCAAACCCCTATGTTTGGATATTTTTGGTAGGTTTGAGTCTTGATGAATCTCCCCCCTGGTAGGTGAACAGCCCCAGATGGAAGCCCACCAGGACTCCGCTTCCGCTGAGTCCACCGTGGACGAAGCCTGGCGGCTGCTGCGTTGCGCCTGGCACGCCAAGAGGGCGGGAAACGAGGCGTGGGGCCACGGCGGCCACGGCGGCCACAGCGTCGAGGAGGCGGTGAGGAACTACACCGCAGGGCTTCGCTGCGCCGCGCGTGCAGAGCGCTTTGTGGACCTTGAAGCCTTGGAAGATACAGTGCCGCGGTGTTCGCCACGATGCGAAGGGCAATTGTTGGTTGTTTCAGACACTTCCCCACATCTTGTCATAGAACGGGGGTTTCCAGTGGCGGGTAGTTACCTTCTAACATTTTGTGGACAAGTGTCGAATAAGAGTCGGTGATAGTTCATAACCCCGAAACGTAAGGTCTGATTGGTTGGGGCTGGTGCCTTTGAGGGAGGAACCCAGGATTGCCATGGAAACCACAATAAATCTAGAGCGATCAGTTGAAACGAATCATGCAAAATTAAGAGGGTTTGTGGTCAGCTGACTTGAAAGGAACGTTGCTGGCTGGTTTCCACCCCACATCCTGTGTCAATTATCATGGGTCCTCCACCATTTTTTTATCATGGGTCCTCCACCATTTTTGAAGCTGGACCTCTTGTTTTCTTTGGCTTCAGGACAAGTACTGCTTCGACCGATTTCAAAGTGCCTTGCACATGGTTGAAGCGGTGCTCCATCGAAATCTGAGTCTCACCTCACATCATCAAGCAGACTTCACAGCTGCCCTGGAGCATGCCGAAGAAAGCCTGCGACTGGAACCGCAGAATGTGAAATCCAAGTACCGACGAGGCCTAGCGCTGTGGGCTCTCGATCGATCAGAGGAAGCACGGAAAGATCTGAAGGCGCGGAGGTGGTTGGGTGTAAAAAAAACATAAAAAACCATTGAAGCTGAAAAAGTATATCATATTCATATATATTCATATCTATTTTCATAGAAAGTATCAGGGTTGAGGATGGTTGAGGTGACCCATGGTGACTCACAATTTTGGGGATCCCCTGAGTTCCCCCATATGTTCCAGCCGTTTCTTGGTGCTTCAGCTGCTTCATTTCCTCAGGATGTCTTGGCCAAAGAGCCCAAGAACCTCGAGCTCCGACGTCTCCTCGGTGCCAAGTTGGCCACCGAAGGGGCCGCAGCCCCGGCGACGGCGCAAGCGCAACGCTGTGGCGAGTGTGGACTCTGTGGGCTCGCGGAGGATGGAGGCGCGCTATGTGGTGAACCACATTCCTCCAGTTTTCTGGCACCTGAATCGGAAAAAACATCTAAAAACAGTTTCCAGAAGGGGACCTCCCTTTAGGTCCTCTCCAAATCAATGGGGATTATGATGGATTACTGTACTACAGATAAAATCATCAAACCAAGTTTCCAACCATATCCGCGGTGTGCGAACTATGTCCAGTTATATCCATGGGGTATCCCCAAAGTCAGCATGGGTTTGAATACTAAGTCATGGTCTAATTCTGGATTTGAGGTACCCCTATGACATAGAACACCTCCATATAATTAGTATTAATATTAGTCACCATACATTACATCCAGTTATATCCAACTGCATCCAACTATATGGGGACGGATCAAAACCTAGTATTGCCATATTTAGAGAAATACACCCAGGGTGCCAGGGTTTTGACTCATAGACATATCCTAACTATACATCCAACTACCCTCCGGTAAACTAACATAGCCCATAGCTATTGAAAATGACCATAGAAATAGTTGATTTACCCCATGAAAAAGATGGTGATTTAGTGATTTTCCATAAGTTTTTTGTATGTTTAGAGGCTATACAGGCTATACAAACATCATCCAACTTCATCCATTGCCAGGCGCCGCTTCTCCCGACCCGGCGCTGCTTGCGAAGCTGCGCAAGGGCGGTCGCAGCGCGCTACACTGGGCGCTGGGAGGGGCCGGGGGCTCAGTGGAGAATGGACCCAGGGACCCTGGAAAAATTGTGAAAAGTGGAGATTTCATATGGGGATATAATATACACAATATATATATACATATACATATCACATATTTCTTTTTGGGAAAATGGGGATATATATATATAATTATATATATTTATAGTCCACTAATAATTGTAGATTGTATTTTGAAAAGCAGGGCTGAAATCAAGAATTGACATTACAAACATGACTAAAGATGGAAGAATTGGGAGTTATCATCATTATCATTATCATTATCATTATCATTACAATATTGCAAACATGAGCAAAGATGGACGAATTTGGTTTGATTGTATTGAACAAACGGACATTTATGCAGGAAACTGGCAGAAAACATGGGATTTGCCCCACAAATTACACCAACAGAATCACATTGGTTAACCTTAACTTCATACAGAGAAACAACGGAAGGATCGGGACTTGGGTGTCCAAAACTGGAGGAAAGGTGGATACAAAGGGAAATAATATCCATATGTATGGAATTTTCTTGTCATGATATTTGTTATATATTTCTAAGTGCATGATCGATTGCAAAGATGTCCTTTTCCCACAAAATTCAACTTCAGAGAGGTAACGCTACAATGAAAAATCATGATTTTCCTGTTGTTTTTCTATTCTTTTTTCCCCAATGCATCCTTTTCCCAGTTGTTGAGTGAAAATAGGGGTAACATGGGGTAACCCTCCCACAAGACCGGGCCTCGCAGAGGTGGATCCAGAGACCAGGCCTGGAAAAATGGATCGAATCCGGTGGTGAACGGGGCTTCAAACCATTTGGAGGTCACATATTTGTGATGTCAGACCACTTCATAGGAAGATCATGTTGAAGTGATCACACATTTGGAAGATTTCTCTATATTATATATATATGTATTATAATACAATATAATTATAATTATTATTAATATATAATTCCACATCTATTAGATTCTATTAGTCGAGGGTACTCGTACCTAAGATGACAACATTTGAAGATCTCCAGGCTGATTCACAAGCCGAAATTTTATGGTTCCAAGGGGTAGCTGTTCAGCTCCGGAACCCATGGTCGCAATAATCAACCAGGTCGCAAATTATATATCTACATTATTCTAGAGATTATATATATATTATAGTATGTATATTATCATCTGGTTGGTGGTTTGGAACTTTTTTTTTTTATTTTTCCATATATTGGAAATGTCATCATCCCAAGCGACTTTCATATTTTTCAGAGGGGTAGGTATACCACCAACCAGTCGGCTGTTCGCTTGCATCCCTTGTGGAATGATCTCACTTGACTGTCATATGACAAGTGCCACTCAGCCACATTTCCACGAATTGGAAGAAGACCGTAAAAAAACAAACAAACACGAAGTTTTAACTCAAACAACATGAATTCGTGAATTTCCCTCTGAAATCCCCAACCAGAAATCCTTGTTTCCGTATGCTGTTCAGAATGCCTACATGACAACTATCGTTGGAACTGGGTTTTTCCCCCCACGCCGCATTGAGGCGTTTGGGTGCGTGTTCCTATTGGCGCCTGGAAGCTCTAATCGACTCTGCGGAAGTGCCGAAGTTGATGGGATCGGGGGAGGGCTTGAGATGGTTTAACACAATTTCAAACCTATGTTATAGCCTATTTTCTGTTTTGTTTGGGTTTAAACCTATGATTTTACCAGTTTTTTTGTGGTGACATTTATAAATCTTCAGCTATTTGGATGTCCACCAGGGTCCAGTTCGGACTCGGAGTTTTTTTTTCCGAGACGCCAAGGTTGATGCACTGGACCCAGACGAAAGGAGTCCTACATTTGACTATCCGGAGGGATGGCGACTATCACTTATATCATTATTATATAATATATTATATTATACTATATTATATATTATATTATATTATATAGCATATTATATAGTATTATACACCTATAGTAGTACTATATCGTATTATATCAATTATACATGATTAACCTATAGTCACTTGAAATGTGGAGTGGTCGGACCAGTTCAGATTTCAGCCGCAGCTTTGTGGAGGACCCCTTTGCATTTGGCAGCAGCAAGTGGTCATTTGGAGGTGGATTTTTCCAGACCCAGCGTGACCATGACTTGGACCCGATGATGAGCATTTTCATGGAGAAAATACATGGGAAAGTCCTGATGAACCCGTGGATTTGGGATTTTTCATGGTTTCAGAGCGATTCGTATCATTTTCAGAACCCAAACCAGGGCGCAGCCATTTGGTTTTCACCTGCTATTGTTAATGTTTGTTCATCAGCGTCACACGGTTGTGAGTCCACTCCTTTTTTGGTTGTTGAAATACACTTCTATATTTAACTTATTGAACTTATTTGTTGGTGAGATCAGGTTTTTGTTGCTTAAGATCTCCATGCTTGTTGGCACGGGAGACTTACTTTCCTTGACGCACATCCATTTTCTATGTTGCTACCCTCCAGTAAACCAACATAGCTACGGAAATCCATTTGTTTTTCTTCGAAATGATCTACAATGATTTTCATGGTTTTTCCATACCTCATATCATTTACATATCTGGCTTACACATATATATAGTTTACTTGGGTAACATTTACATATCTAGCTTACATTTCCATACAATCTTAGTTTACTTGGGTAACATTTACATATCTAGTTTACACATATATATAATTACATACGCACTGTATATAATTGTGAATATTATTATGTATCCATACCAGACTAACATATACGTTACTAACATGATATTATATACAAATACTGTATACAATGTATATGTATATATATATATAGATATAGATATTTGTTGTATATCTTTTGTTGTCTCCAACAGCGAGCGACTAACAAAACCGCGAGCGACGAGCGCCTTCAGCGAGCGCCTTCAGCTTCAGGCCGTGAGTTTGTTGATGGATGCATCGGCTTCGGTGGATCCTTTGGATCGTGGCTCGGAGATAAATCACTGGGATTTAACGGTATATATATCTGGTTAAGAAGGGAAATCATCCCCAAATGAACTTAATTCAGGTTAGTGAAATATTATAATTTACCCATATATATATAGATAGATCTGGGTAAATTTAATCCAAGTCACCTCACTGTGTTACCAACTGATGGAAACTCACAAATATTAGGTGAATCATCACACATAGGTGCAATTATATATTTATATGTATTGATTATGTATGGGATGCATACATATACTGTACATCTATTATTCAAAAACCATATGAACTTGGCATTTGTACACATGTACCCTCTGGTAATTTAACATAGCTATTGAAAATGGCCATTTATAGTGGATTTTCCCATTAAAACTGGTGATTTTCCATAGTTATGTTAGTTTACCAGAGGGTAGCTTGAATTTTGAACGGTGGTGGCTCCGGGAAACTCAGGACATGGCCGAAGCCCTCTGTACTACGCAGCTGTGGGCAATCACCGCGAGGTGGTGGTCACTGATCTTGTCGGAGCGGAGGGAGCGATTTCAAGGCCACCCACTTTTGGTGGTTGCTTTATAAACCCGATAACACCCATTAACTATCGTTATATGTGGAATGTAACACTCATGAAAACTATAGTTATTATTAAACCCATGAAAACACCCATTTACCAGAAACCATCGGTTTTTTTTGGGCATAAACTAACTTAACTCTAAATTTTTCGGGGGCCACAGCCATGGTCGACCTCACTTGGTGTCACCCATGACTCCATTTCAGCTTGGAAACTGAGATATTTTATGGGTAAATTGCAATAAAAAGGGCCCAGATGTCCTATATATATATACATATATATATGCACCTATCAGGCATCATTCATAAAATTTGGTGACGTTGTTGTGTGGTCTCTACCCATATGACTCATATGAAATACTACTACTTAGGAATACATGAAATGAGAGATTCAATGACAGATGCTCAGATATTTTTTTTATCACCTTCTTGGCATCAAGTTCCATGGATGTTCATCCCTTTCCCACGCAGGTGCTGCCATATGGGTAAATTGTAGAGACCGCACAACAACGTCACCAAATTTTATGAATGATGGTTGACAGTAGGTATGTAAATTCTTTCCCTATATATATATATATCCATACACATACATGTACACAGAATTACGTATATATATACACACACACACTCTTTCTCCTCAGCCCGATACTTCAATGGCTGGGGCTCTGTGCACAAACTCTTTGCCCTGAATCGATGGCTGTCAGCTGCGGTTATTTTCTACGTGTTGAACGAGCCATTTCTGTGGGAAAACGACAGGCCGTTTTTTTGCATGTTGGCAGGTAACTATTTACGTAGGGGTATGTCTGAAAATGGTTGAACATGGTATGTATATATATATATTCACATTTTTACATACATAATTATATATATATAATTATATATATAAACTCCCCCAAATGGCATTTGTTTGGCGAAAATGATGATATCTGAAAAACACATGCGTATATATATATATAATATGTTCTTGTTTTAAGCTATGCTCTGCTAAGAATCTACGAATAGCCATGAATTCTGAGGCTCTTCTGGTCGACAGAGGCCATGCGGATCAAAGCATCCTCTTCCGCGCGCTGAAGGCGCCACGCAACTGGTCCATGGGGTCCATGGGGTCCATGGTGCAAGACCAATTTGTTCACCCAAATTGCATGAAGTTCATCAAATTTCATGGTATTTAGATGGTATTTAGGCATATAAATGGCTATTATGGCATATTATGGCCATGAAATTTGATGGTATTTAGATGTATTATGGCCATTTAGGTCAACATTTAAGTCATATCAAATTGCCAATTTAATGCATGTTAGCCGAACCGATTTGCCATCGCGGTCTGAAATGGGGACCAAATTTTGGCGAAGACCACAGCATCCCATTCTCAGGGTAGCCTCTGGTAATCAAACGTGGCAATGGAATATCTCCTATAAATGGAGGTTTTAATGTGAACATCATTTATAAATCGGCTCTTTTCCATTGCCACGTTTGATCACCGGAGGGTAGCCGATTTAGAATGGAGTTTCCCAAAGGGGGGTCTGAAGCCGGAAATGGATTGAGCTAAGGTCGTCATGTCGGGCTTTGCACCTTTTATACCTTAACCCCTCTAATCTATGTACGCAGATGCCATAATCGGTCAATGAGTACTGTACTATACTGTACTTTATTTTCCAGGTGCGGTCGGTTTCATCTTGAGAGTTTATTTCCTTTGCAACCTTAGTATTAGTATCATTTACCCTCTGGTAATTTAACGTAGCTATTGAAAACTGCCATTTATAGTGGATTTACCCATTAAAAATGGTGATTTTCCATAGCTATGTTAGTTTACCAGAGGGTAGTATCAACATGTCTCACCTAGCGTTTAGCAACATCAAACTGACAGGAGAAGTTTGGCACGCACAACTTCATGCTGCACGACTGGCCGGAGTACAATGGCCGATGGATGTCGTGCCTCGAATTGATTCGAACTGGGCGAAAGATGCGGATGTCTTCTCTCCAGTAATCTACCCTCTGGTAAACTAACATAGCTATTGAAAATTGCTATTTATAGTGAGTTTTCCCATTAAAAATGGTGATTTTCAATAGCTATGTTAAATTACCAGAGGGTAACATGGAGAATCACCAACTTTTCCTGTCTTTTATAGCACCCTAGAAAACGATAGAACAATATTTCCAGGATCGTATAGTGTTTCATGATGTTTCCATATGTTTTCCGTATTTCCAGATTTCGAACTTTGTCTATCATCCTCCAGGCCAAAGTCGATTTTGGATGGATCACTTGGGGTGCCCGGCACATATTCAATAGAATACATAATATAATTATATATATATATTATATATATATGTTATATTCATTATATATATATACATATATTATCATTTTATCAAAGCACCCATTTATTTCATATTTTTTCATCGAAACGTTCATCCCCGAGGTCTCTAGAGGGACGCAAAGACGACCTTCCCTTGCGACCGGTGGAGCAAAAAGGGCCCAACGCGTTTCGGGGAAGGGCAGCGTTTCGGGGCGCTGATGGGACAATTGGATGGGATTATGGGTAACTCAGCAAAATCGGAGTTTGGGGATTGGGAGTTTTTTTGAACAAGCCAATTGCAACGGACTGTGTTTTTTCTGGTTCTGGAGTCGCAAAGAGCCTGTAGCAAAATGCGTTTCGGGGTCCCCCCGTGATTTGATATCTGTCTTTCCCCAAGCAGAAAGACCAGGCAAAATGATAGAACTCGTTGAATAGTCGAATAGTCAAATAGTTCAAATAGTCAAACAGTCAATGAATCACCATTGAATGTCGATGATTCTTACATAATATCCACAATAGCCACATACTACCCTCTGGTAATTTAACATAGCTATTGAAAATGGCCATTAATAGTGGATTTTCCCATTAAACATGGTGATTTTCCATAGTTTTTTGTATGTTTACCAGAGGGTATCCATAATAGCCACATACTAAGCTGGCCAGGTGGCTCGTGATATTGACGCCTTCCGCTGGGATTGGCTGAAGAAAGCCATGGGGTGTGGAGGCTCAAAGAGCGGTTTTTTTGGGTGAGTTTCTGGATGGAATTGATGGTGATGTCATGGTTTTTCAATGGGGATTTTAGAATGGTTCAAAACATAGATCAATGTTTACCATAACCATTTTTCATTTTTTTTCGGTGGAATTCATGGGGTTTAGCAGGTTTACCCAGGAAACATAGCGATTTATAAGGTATAACTTATTTGTATATCAATGCATTATATCTTGGACAAAAAAAAATGTGGGTTTCATTGGTTCAAAGTTCTTGGAGATGGTTTGCCTCCCGAAAAGATGGTTTGTTCAATCCCATTCAACCCCCATGAAATATCAACATGTTGAGTGATGTTGATTATAGTATATATAGTATATATATCCCATACCTATGTCCATGATATTCCCATTCGAAAACAATGATTGCAGGTGAGATCCCCACTTTTTGATGGTAAAATCACCGTTTTCAATCAGGTCCCTCAGTTTCTGGCTCATCAGATTTCTGAGGCAGCGAGAGCCGCAGATGTGTCAGCTTTTCTGTGGTGCGGGGTCGCAGTGATTTGTAGCGGGTTTGTATCGGGTTTGTATTTAAGGGGTGTTGAAGACTCGGGGGCAACTAACTAAATGAGTAAAACTACGTAACTAAACTAGCAAAACTAGTAAGACAAACTCAACTAACAAACAAAATGACCAACCAACCATCCCACTAACCGACTACCTAACTAGCTAAGTAAACAACTAAACTAAACCAAACTCAAACTTGAACAAAACTAAACTAAACTCAACTAAAGTAAACTGCTCTAAACTAAACTGCTCTAAACTAAACTGGACTAAATTAAACTAACTAAATAACTAATCCACATCCCCCTCAATCTTTAACCAGCCCCTGCATGGTCCCAAATACGGGTAAATCCCCTAAATCCATAATGTTTTTCTTGGTGTTTAATATTATGGGGAAGGGATTATCTACTATAACATAATCCAACCTGCTCTGATCTAAATTGATCTAATCTAATCCAATCTTATCTTTTCTATCCAATGTTGTTTTTATTGATCTTATCTATCTTATCCCGTACTTGAGTATCTTCTCAAATCTATAATCTATCTATCTAATTTTGATCTATCCTAAGCTAATCTAGTCCAGTCCAGTCCAGTCCAATGGAATCTAATTCTATCTATTTGCAGCCATATTGATGGCTAGGAATAGTGAATATCCTGCCATAGACTATGAATCGGCCATGATGTGTCTGAGGCTCGGAAGGCTTCTCTCCTTGTCACTATGATCCGCAGGCGCCTATCACATTTTTTGGATCAGAGAGGTGATTGTTTTGTTCACATTTATTGAGATTCTGGGGTGTATGACGATTTGGCACCTGACATCAATTAATCAATATTCTTGAGGTCAATTATTTATCGTTTGGAATCTATGAAATATATGTTGTTTTTTCCTTTCACGGTATCTTGAAAGAAACCCATGACCGGATTGAAGCCAGCGGGTTTCAACCCCCAAGACCCAAGACTTCAGAGATGGAGCCTCCAAACATCATTTCCAATCATCAAATCATCCATAGCTGTCCTTTTTCCACTGCTTGATGACTAGAGGGCTCCCTCCAAACAACCAATAGGTAGTTAATCAATGTTAATCATAAAAAGGACAACCAATAGGTAGTTTCTCAAGTCATGGGGGATCCCCAAGTCGTGGTTTCAATACCAAGCCATGTTCTAATGACTTGGATGATTTGGGGGCCTGCTACTCGCCGAGGACAACGTGTTCCTTCAAGTGACGGGCTACAAGTTGGCTGCTTAGCGTTTTCGCCGCGGAGATGCGCGCTTTGGGGGGGGGAGTTAGCAATTTCAATGGTTAATAGTTTTTATCACTTAAAAATGGGGGTAACCCCTCAATCAACAGTCAGGACAGTCAGTGTTTATTAATCTGGGGTTGACATTAATCACGTGGTGTGTGAGTTGTTCGAGTTGCAGTTTACAACTTCCTTGTCAATGTCCCTCTGTCCTTCTTGCTGTGCTTATATGGGTTTGTCTGAAAATAGTGTACCCCTACACCCAATGGTTAATGATCATTATCCCTAGTAAATGGCTATAATTGGGAATATACCCTATTTTCAGACAAACCCATATAGTCTTGTTCTTGTGTGAAGGTGATGTCTAAACACCTGTCTTGCCATGGCAACAACCAACAGTACTTGCCGCTGAAAGCTGCTCAAGCGGAAAAGAAGTACAACAGCCAAAGTTGCTGTTTCCTCACGGCTCCGCACTTATCGACACGCCAATGATTCCAAACTCATGCTTTTGTATGTATGTTATATATATATATATATGTTATTTGATCATATTTCAAGACTGTCTGCAACATCGAATCTGCCGGGATTTCTTGTAATTACAGCAGGACGGTGATCTTCGCTCCCCAAACGAGGCTTCAGCCAACAATTGGAACCAATTCACAGATTTGGGAAGTTGCTCACTTGGAAATCGACCCAATTCCATACACAAAGAGTTGCAACAGATTGTAACAGTATCAAATCACCAATACCTATGTGGCCTATGTGGAACATAGATTCCCCATTGGTATAGCGTTCGCCTGACCGGGCTCCCATGGTTCGCCTTGGCGTGTGCCTCACTGATGGCCAGCGCTTAAACCACGACGGGTGGCATGGCGCCGACGTCGAATGGCATGCGCTGGGTTCTACGCAGAAGTTGAGCCACGGGGCGGAGTTTCTGGGAGGTGGGGTTATGGGGCAGTGGATGGGAGGATGGGATGTTACAATCTCGCGCCTATATAGTCACATAGTGGATAAAAGAATGATAAAAGTGGTAGACACCATGTTTGACCCACAAGCCGCCCATCGGAATGGTGGTTGATAGGATGCTTCTGGGTATTCTTTATTTAGACTGATGACCTTACTTGCAGACCTCACTATAGCAACCAACTACCATGATGATGATGGGAATTGATCATCCATCATGATTGGATACTTTTGTGATATGGTCATGTTACTTGATGTTGCACCATTACCCGTAATGTGGACTAATGTGGTATGATGTGGCATATATATCTATATGTATACAAGTTCCATAATGTGCGGGAGGTTTACGTGAGCAGTGTACAAGACTCTGTGCATGGGCATTGGGTATGATTCATTCTTGGGCTTACCTTACGCTGGTGTATATGATTTGGAACAAATTTGTTGGTGAATGTACCAGCCCCATTGTTTTTTTCGGGATCGAACGGAATGTCTAAACCCTAGCTTTTAGTTTCAGCGATGTTCGTGAAGGAAGTGGTCACCCGAATGGGTATGGGTTAAAGCCTATATAAGCCCAATATTTGGGGTGATGAACATCCATTTACCAGCTGTTTCGGGGGTTTACCAGGGTACCAGGGTTTTTACCCATAGAGCAACTATCTCCGACGAGCAGTTGCCGCAGATTGAAATGGAGAAATGGAGGGTTTTTACCATTTTTTACCCATAGCACTGATGTTTCAAGGTTGGAAACCGTTGCCTTAAGAACCTTAGGAAAGTTGGAGCCTTTAAGGAACCCCTTGACTTAGGAAATGCAGCAGACTTGCCAGGATCACTAGCGACCTCCTTCAAATGCAGAAAGAAGGCCAGATATGGATTTATGGAGTTCACCCAGATGCTGCAGTTTGAGGCTTCTCAAACTGGAAAATTCCATGAGAATCCCCAAATTCTGTGCCTACGAACTGGGAACTACTCAAATTCTCTACCCGGTAATCCAGGCAATGGAACACCTTCCATTTGTCGATGATTTTCCGGTGGATGCCGGTTTTGTTTGGGCTTCTCCCACCCGGAAACAAATTAGGCCGCAGGGTCCCCCAGACTGTCCACCGTTGCCAGCCCGAAGCTCCTCCTGGACCGAAGATTTGCTACCACTACCCAGGCACGGAATGCGCCCGGGCAGGTTGTGGCCATGTCTTTTGAGGGGGGGCCAAGTTTGGGGGAGTCCCACCCTTCCGTGGTTTATATTACCCTCTGGTAATTTAACATAGCTATGGAAAATGGCCATTTATAGTGGATTTTCCCATTAAAAATGGTGATTTTCCATAGTTATGTTAGTTTACCAGAGGGTACTGTATTTTATATTGAGACTGGAATTTGGGATCAAATGGGACACATCCCTGGCCGATGGCTCAGCCTCCCAGGAGAAGACACTACGAAAGCCATGTTGGAACCTCCTGAGAGTTCGGGCGTGCACACCACCGATGCCGTCAACAAGGCTGGGTGGAGTGCTGGTTGCGAAACCGAGGGGAATTTTGGATGTCATACTGAGAGTGAAAGATGAACCTCTGAGAATTTCATGTCATGTAATTTAGACTTGTATACTTAGACTTGAGATGTAGATGTGCGGACAATGATTTGTGTCATACAACGATGACCATCCATTTTTTGAAAGTTTCCCATGAGGTATCTAGGTTCTGGATGGTTCTGGAAGTGCCAGTTGGTGTACTCCAGGTTTTCAGGGTATGGTGCCCTGGCAACGACATGGAAAATCTTCCGGCCTGGGGCATTGTTTCGCTTCCATTGGTTCATGTAGGGTAACCGCAGGTGAGTTTTCTATCATCGTGTCAACCCCAGATTTGACAAATGCCTGTTGGTCCATGGGGGTCCTGAAAAAGATGATAGGCGTGGAAGATGAAAGTTGAGAAATTCACGCGGTGGGTTCCTCAGCGATCGGGTTCAGACTGCTGGGTCTTTTCATTTTACAGCTGGCAATCCCTTTTTTGTGGCTGCCAACTCGTGCCAACTTTTGGTGCTTTGACCCCAATATATTGAATATATTGGTTGCATCCTGATCTCTGTTGCTTCGATGAGTTTTTCGGATCTTCATGACAAACTAAGACTCGAGGGACAGTCTCAGAGTCTTTGGATTGGGTTATCCATTCAACACATCACACATTACCCGAAAAACCAGTGGTTCATCCATACAAACTCGTTGGAACCTGATTGCGGGTTGCCCCCTGCACAATTTTTCTCATCCAACGTGGGCAGCATCTGGATCTTGAAGGGATCATTCGCAGAGGACATGTCTGTGCCAAAACATCCCTCAAACTCGTCCCCAGGCCTGCCCTACTTGGTTTATCTCTCAAACATGTTCAACCAGATCCCAAATTGGCGGCAAAATCATCCAAAGCTACAAGGGTTGAACCCCCAAACGATCGGTAAGTTGTAAAGTACTAGGCCAACTAGGAGTTATAATGGTGGAGCTGGATGAGTGAACATAAAGCAACTTACAACATCTTACAACTATACCTACTTATGTAAATATTGATATGATATGATATGACATGATTTTTCAATAATTATCCATTTCATATCAAATATAAGTATAATAATACATTATATTTGAGAATCAGTGTATTCTCCATCTATATCCATCTATTATCTTTGATTGAAATAAAATTACGCATAGAATAGTCATGACTGATATACCTGTTACAGTCTATCATTATCCATTATTCACATTGACTATCCATTATCTATTATCCATTCGATTATCTACGACTATTTTTATCACACAATTTTCTATTGATATACCCTCTGGTTATTTAACGTAGCTATGGGAAATCACCATTTTTATAGGTAAATCATCATCGAAGGAAGTTTAGACGTCAAACTTCCGACAATATGGACAGATGAAAAAGCAGAGGTGGGAAGAGTCAGAGAAGAGAAGAGAAGAAGAAAGAAGATCAGAGAAGAGAAAGTCTCAGAAGAAAGAAGATGCAGGTGCGCGAAAAGGTAGCAAAGTCGCGAAACACTGTGTTTTTCCAACGATTTGTGGCTCCGGAGGGTCGAAAAGTAGGCTCGCTAAAGCCGCGGGTGCGGAGCCACCTGGCCAGATGAGAGATGAAAAATTACACGCCGTCGTGGCGCGAAGCGCGTTTCCAAGTCAAAATGTACCAAACACACCAGCTTCGGAGCACTTTTGGAAGTTGAGATGTCGAAAAAAGTGCACGCCGTTGTGGCACGAAGCACACTTCCAAGTCAAAATGTAAGGAGCACGACATGCTCGGACCACTTTTGAAGATTTAGATGTGGGTTTTTCGTGGCCGGCGCAAGGGATTCTGCACCTTGCCAAAAGTGAGCCAAACGTGAGGGTGTTGCAGCATTTCCAAAAACGATGGCAGGCGTGGGGCATTTGCAGAGAATCTGCAAAGATGCATTTCGCCTGGCAGGCGCAGTACAAGAGACATGTTCATCAGAGATGTTAGGAGGTCAGGGCACTGATTCCTGAGAGGGGCTGCATTTTGGAGCATCAGATCTGTAGGTTTGCTAAGAAAATTTTGCGTGACAGGTGCAGCACTTCGTATGACCTGGCATCAATTTTCCGTGGCAGGCACAATACTTTAGAGACATAGACCGGAAAAATCGCAAAAGGCATTGGTACGAGGCCGTCAGCTCTGCACTCAACTTTCCATTTTTGAAGGAAGTCTTGCAGAATTGCTTCGTTTTTGATGTTGCCAACTTGGAAAAGTGAGGAAGCCTGGCAGAACTGATTCGTTTTTGATGTTGTCAAGTTCAAAAACTGAGGAAGTCTCGCAGAATAGCTTTGTTGTCAAGCTTGCAGATAGATAGATAGATGGATGGAAGGATGGATGGATAGATAAAACTACAACTACCAATACCACTACCACGACCAGGACCACTACCACTACCACTACACTACTACTACAACTGCAACTACAAATGGCAATATACTACGCTACATTACACAAAACTAATTATACTACACTACGCTAATTACATCTAAGTACGCTACGCTACACTAATTACACTACAACTACAACAACAACAACAACACTTTCTACTACTGCTGCTACTGCTACTGCTACTGCTGCTGCTGCTACTACTACTACTACTTCTACTTCTACCTGTACTTCTACTACTACTTCTACTACTACTTCTACTGCTACCCTACTACTACCACAGCTACAACTACAATTACAACTACACTACATTACACGAATTAAACTGCAGTACGCCACAATAACTACAAATACAAATGCAAGTACAACTGCACTACATTACACAACGTTACGCTACACTAATTACATTACATGCAACTACAACTGCAACTACAGTTACAACTACCACTGCGTTGCGCTACACTACACTACACTAATTACACTACACTACACTACACTACAACTACAACCGCACTACTTTACACTACAATACACTCGACTACACTACACTATACCACACTACAGTACACAACAGTACAGTACACTACAATACACTACACTAATTACACCACACCACAACTACAGCTGCAACTACACTACACTAATTACACTTCATTACAACTACAACTTACAACTACAACTCCACTACACGACACTCTAGTACAACTACAACTACAACTCCACTACACCACACCACATCCAGCAGTTGTGGTGAGGTGACGACTGCAACCATTGCAACCACTGCAAAAAACACATCTCCAACCACCTTTCGGTCCATCAGTGGATTCGCTCTGCCATCTGTGATTCGCAACAGCCAACCCCTCCTATAGGTTCCTATTTCTGAAACTTCCGCCGCCGCCTTGTGGGGTACTAATGGTAAATTATCCAGAAATGGGCCATTTTCCATAGCTATGTTAAATAACCAGAGGGTATCTATCTCTTCTCCATTTTATGTATCCATACGTCGACACGCCAGGATCGTGACCTACTTTGGGGGCGGCCTGGTGGTCGGCGGCGTCGCCACGCTCTTGCGGAGATCCGTGCAGGTGCCGAAGGGCATCGGGGCATCGGCATTGGGATGCATGGTTTGATCACCAATGGTTAGTCTAAGTTGGTTTATAGGTCCAATATCTAGGGTTTTTGGAGGTTATATCTACATGATGGATTATCACCAGTAATGGCAATGATATAGCATATGATGGACTATTTTTTCATTGGTGATAATCATCGGCAATGATTAGCCCATAGTAAATATCCAGTAGTAAGCCGCGATTAGTGGCCCAGTATAGTCATCTAGACATTTGAAGTACCCAATTTTGACTTGGTAGAGTGTTTGTTTTTGGGTAATCGAGCCCATATTATATAATGCTGGTTGATCATCCATTATTATGGTTCATCCACAATAGAATACAGAATATGGCCAGTGATTCAAAAAACTATGGTTAGTCATCATTAATCATACTAACTGTCATTAATAGTGGTGAATGGTGAATGAATCTTATAAATGACGAACAATGGATAAATTAACTCATGGAATGATGATTAAATATAATTATTAAATATTAATAATGGTGAATGGTGAATGATGAATCACATTCGATTATTCCTCATTCAATGAATTCTTATTCCCATGATCATTATTATCATAATCATTATAATGGTTATCAACGGATGATCATTGGATGAAGAATGGGACAGGTGGATAATCATATTCATCCATTGATAATTGTGAACAATGGATGCATCATGGATGAATAATAGACGAGTAATGGATCATTGTCTTGGCCTTTGGTAGTTCAATATAGCTATGGAAACCATGGCCCATTTAGTTCGATTTTCAGAATGGTAGTTTTCCATAGCTAGGTCAAAGGACCAAAGTAAGCACCACACATTGGTAGTCACATTGAGACAGAGGTGATATGTGCACTTCACCAACTATCGAAATAGGGATTCAACACAGTCAAAATTAAGATTTGGGGATTGAGTCATTCGCCAACAAAATGTGCAGATTCACCAGCCAGCCTGGGGATATCAACCAATTCAATATGTTCTAAGGAACAAAGCTGGGATACGAAGCAGGTGCAAAACAACATTGATGGACAAATGATCTATATGACACCAGAAAAGATCGGATAAAATCACATTCTATTGTGAAACCACAGTATTCATTCTTGACTATTCTTGACAAAACAAACGCAGGTTTTATGCTCACGCCTTTGAATTTGGGATGAGTGATGGCAAGATGGACAGCACAATATATAGATGATAGTTGGTGCTTTCAAGTATCCGTTTTTTCCCCCCTATCTTTAGTTCCAGAAGATTATCTCAGTTGAACCGTTTTTTTTCATGTTTTTGCATGTTTTTCTTACACGCCCTGCTCCGATTTTAGGACCAGTTGACAGTTTCTGCTTAGTGATCCCTGAGTGTCGAAAGGTTTGGCCGGACGCCAGGAGTACTGCCCTCCGGGCTCCTTCCAGTGGTCAAAACTTTGTGATCCGACCGCCTGGTTCGAGGAGGAGGACTGCAGGGAGGATCCTTAAATCCATGAGTTACTCATCATTTTCCCTATAAAATGGGATGTTGAATAACATTTGTGTTGTAACTGGTTTCTGCTCCCAGCAAACCAGTACAGAAATCGTAGAATTCAGTGCTCAAAATCCCAGTCCCTTGGGTTATTATCCCATATTGTCCCACTTATTGAATATCCAAGATTATCCAATTATTTCCAATTAGTTACATATTAACCAGTATTATCCAGTTCTCCCATATTTCCCAGTTATCCAGCTACATATTCCATGATTGCCTCTGACAAGGATCCCAAGGCGGCGGCCACGGCCGCGGCCGGCACCGCGGTGGCGCCGGCGCCGCGGCCAGCGCCGCGGCCGGCGGCGCGGTGGCTGCCGGCGCAGCGAAGGGCAAGGGCAAGGGCAAGGCGAAGGTCAAGGCCAAAGCGAAGGCCAAGGTGCCTTAATGGATCTTAATGGCCTGAAACGGTGAAAGTTGTGGTTGATGTTAGTTGATGTTACTTTTTGAATCAAGACTTGGTGGAAGTTGATGTTGCTGGAATTTTCGGAGAACTTGGAGGTTGTGACCGGCGAACTCTTGAAAGGGGTGTTGGCGATATGGTTGAATCATATTGAATCACCCAAACATGGGGCTTCAGACAACTACTGTAAGTATCGAATGGTGGGTTCCCCAAAAAATTTGGTTCGTTGATTTCGGAAGAGCTGTGTGTCTTTTTTAAAACTGGCCACTGAAAATAGATATCTCCCATTTTCAGTCAAGCCCCTAAGCAATTTTGGTGAGTCTATTGGTGCCCACCAAGCTTGACAAGTGACAGTTTAGGCCCGAGCTGATGCGGAAAGCTCTAGCTATGAGGATGAAGACTGAGAAGTGCCCAAAGTGGTTGGTCGGGTTTGAGATGCAGAAACGGTGAGTAAATATGATTTGCACATATTTGCACTATGTATGTTAGCATGCCTGTAGATATAATATGCATTTTTAGATGCACATAGTTGGTACGCATCTATTGTTTGCATTGTTTTGCAATGATTTCTGCCACGTATTTGTATCCATGCCCACAGAACATTCGCATGTGCGACCTGGCTGACTGCGCCAAATTTGCGAGATCGGCAGCCAGAAAATCCGCTGCGCGACATGTTTGTTGCAGGCACATATATCAAATTGATGTGGGCAAGCCCATAATAAACCTATACCATACCATCAAAATGGTGATTTGGGGGATTGTTTATGAAATGGGGTTTATCATGGTTTATCATGGTTTATCATGGTTTATCATGGTTTATCATGGTTTATCATGGTTTATCACATATGAAATCATTTGATCCACATTGATCTACTGCGGTTATCCATGTATACCCTCTCACGAGACCGTCGAGGCGCGTTCTTCTGTTCCATCCCAGGCGTGGCTGAGTGATGAGTTGAGGGGCCAAAAAGTGGAGGATTTCATCAAGAAACATATGTGGAGTATGGAGGTTTCGTGAAATATGGGATACAAAAATTACTAAACCATTGGTTTTTGCCATCCAATTATGAATTTTGGATGATTTGGGGGACCCGCATTTGGGTTGAACCAGACATTTACGTCAAATGGAAAAACCTGGTGTTGTCAGTGCTTTGGCATTTTGTTTTTCTTTTTCATCCAGCAGGTGTGCCATGGTGATGATGATGATGATGATGATGATGATGATGACGATGATGATGATGACGATGATGATGACGACGATGATGATGACGATGACGATGATGATGACGATGATGATGATGATGATGATGATGATGATGATGATGATGATGGTATTTGATGATGATGATGATGATGATGATGGTATTTGATGATGATGATGATGATGAAAACGATGATGATTGTTTTTGACGACGATGATGGTGATTATTACTGACTATCACCACTGACTATCATTGTTATTATTGTTATTATTATTGTTCTTGTTATTATTGTGAGCGACTTTTGCTTAAAAAAACCAGGGCCTTGAAAGCGCCGATCATCACCAAGCCATGCTGGAGATGAAATCCAGGCACTTTGGCTGCTTGTATCCCTGGCCCGTACATCACCCGCAGGATGGGTGGTTTCCAGCGTGGCTAGGGCCGGTTTTACACATAGGAGGCTACAGGGCTGACTGTTTTTGATCTATTTGTTGCCAGCCACTTATGACAGTGGGATGGGCATGATGGGTTTCTCGCGCGATAATAGTCTTGAAACCATAAGGTGGTCCAGCATCAAAGGGTCGCGCATACCTCAACAAAGTCTCTCAATTGGTTTAAGGACATATTTATCACAACAATGTCCCAAAATCTGTCTTCTGAAGTAACCCGCTTCGTTTATATCGCCCTGCAGACATCGCGTTCTCTTGAATGACCCAAAGTACCTGAGTATATGTACACTAGTATTTGTATACACTTGTTGTGGAGTTACCAAAAAAACTGTTTCAAACTGACCCTCCTACCATCTACCCTCTGATAGTCAAACATGGTTTGCTGGAAAATTTCCCAATACTTCGATGATTTTGCCACATGATTTTCCCGTGAAAATGTTCATTTCTGGGGATTTCCCATCAGTTCTGGGCCAAAGACCGACATTTCCACAACTTTCCAGGACCGGCAGAGCCGCGTCAACTTCGAAGAGCCGGACTGGGGCTTCGTGGGATGGACGATCAAGACGTGGATCGGAAGAAACACTCAGATTTTGAAGTTGGGCTGGAATGGTTTGGAAGAGTTGTTTTCAATTTTGATTGATATTTTTCTCGATTTCTAATTTCTAATGATTCTAATGTTTTGTTTAATCAAAAGATGTTGCACAGCCTGTGGTGCGCACTAGACTTATCCACATTTGTATTTTCAAAGTGCCACGGTTGCCAAACATCTTGCAATCCAGAGATTGTCCTGAAAGTTGGGGATGTTTGGACCCTAACCATTGTTGAACACATGGATCCCTTTGAACAGCGGCACAAGTTTCGGAACATGCAAATGCGGCTTGCCATCGATGTCCCTGAACATGCCAAAAAGAAAACTTGGAGGGTACCTTTAGTACGTTTCCTCAACTCCTTTAGATTTTGATGGCTGCTTGGACGCACTTCCAGTTCTAATTGGATAAAGTTCAACATAGTTATAGGAGCCATATAACATCATACATTATCCCAACTTATGTGGCACCACGGCTACATCCACGAGAACCCCTGGCCACCTTTTTGCCGTTTCTAGAAATGCCAAGTCGCCTCCAGGACCTGCGAAGCTTCCCACGCTTTGCGGAGTTGAATGGCCAGGGGATTGAAGCCATCTTGGGACCCGGAGATCTCTTGTGGGGAAGCCTAGAGACAGAGACGGTGATGACGCTGCCAGCTGGTGGTGGTTGTCCGTAAACAAACAAACAGTGTTGCGGTTTAGATGAGTTATTGTATTCCATTGATCATCCTAGAGAAACAAATGCATACATACATATACATACATATACATATTATTATACAGAATATACGTACATATACATATTATTACATATATGTATACTGTATGTATATGTATATATCTATATACAGTATGTATATGTAGATGTACATGTATATATGTATATGTATTATATAATACATATATTGGCATAAGCATATATTCGTGTGCTTCCCATCTTTTTCTCAGAAAATCAGGGAATTTCCCAGATTTCCCAGCGATGTTTGTTCCCAGGCCTGGCAAAACGGCTCAGGCACATCCCTCCCGGTTGGTGGCACCACGTGGAGATGTTGCCATCACCACGCGGAGAGGCGGCCGCCGGTTTCAATCCACAGGAAACCATGGCTTTTCCAACGAGATCATGGGGGTTTCGAAATTGAACCTGTTCTGATATAATTGTTCTAATATAATTGTGGGTTCAAACATTTACACAAAGTAGAGACATTTTTTGTTTGGCGTGGGTACAATATAATTGTGTCTCTTTGTATATATGATTATATATGCATGTATCTAGATATAAATATCCACCCGTTGCATTAAGCCGCAAAATTGCGGGTTGGAACAAACAAAAGGTTACTGACATATCATAGCCAATCAATGATGGGGAGATTTGGCATTGGTTAATGACTAATTATTGCTGTCCACTTCTCAATGGGATATCTTAGTGGGCCACTTCTCCAGGACCAAGCAGTCACTTTCGCAATTTTTTTTTGGCTACCTCTAAATTAATCCTCGGCCGTTCACCATTTTCCCATATTTTCCCATCCCCCCAACTTCATGGCCGAAGGTTGTGAGCTTCAACTTCTGGTATCCACCGCCCACTTGGTTCGATGGCGATTTGGCAAAGGGCCAGATCACTTGGGATAAGCCACTGGGCGAAGCGGGGCGAAGCGGCCGATCCAAGTGAAAGTGCTACTCCAAGTTGTAAGCTACTGTAAATTGCTTTATGACTCCGATAACTGCTGATTTTAGGGATTTTAGATATGGGGTTGATATGTCTGTAGTTTATGGGGTTCTGTATAAAGCAACTCGTAACTGGGGCCCTGTAAGGGGATCATGTCCGCAAATACTTGGGCAACTTCTGGAAGCCCAGTAGCGGGAAAACCTGGAATTAATGGTGTATTGATGGGGATGTAATGGGATATAACCACCTATGCCCTCTGGTAATCTAACACTTAAACTTAGACTTAAACTATGGAAGCCATGGCCCATTTATTCATGATTGGCCAGAAATGGTGATTTTCCAATTTTCCATGGCTACGTTAGTCATTACCCAAGGGTAAGGTGGCTGGCAGATCATCCCGTTACGTGTGCACCGTAGGACAAAGTATGCATCCGGGATCCTGCTGTGTCACTGATTTGTTTAATCATTGTGTCCTGCTGTAACTGAAACCCTGATTTTCCAGTTTTTGTAAATTCACTTGTTTGTTTGAAGGGGCAAGCACAGTTCAAGTTCAATTTGTGATGTTCTCAAAGATTCCTTGGAGAACATACCCAGAATGTCGCTCTTCGGCCCCTCTTCGGCGTGCGCCTAGGCCCCTCTTCGGCGTGCGCCGGACGCTCTTTCAGAGATGTGTAGAGGAGAGGCATATCAGCTCACATCCCTTCTGACATGTCCTTTTTTGGGACAGTATCCATTGGTTAATGATGGTTAATGATGGTTAATGATGGTTAATGATGGTTAATGATGGTTAATGATGGTTAATAGTTATTAGTAGTGATTAATGTATTCCTCCCTAGGATCACGGTTCTTGAGACCAAAAAAATCCACAGAACATTTCCCAACTTAAGTTTTCGGTGCATTTTTTTCAAAGAAACCAACTTAAATCCTGCAGATTCCATCATGTCAATTTTCCATGGATCAATATTCATTGTATCATATTTGCTGGGGATTTCTCAGCCATTTAAACATATTTTAACCCATCTAACTTCACCGCACTGTGCCTGGCAGGAGTTGATCGCGCAAGTGGCACAGCCTTCCAAGGCGGGAGCGAATGTTTCTCATGTTTATAGATATCTAATCCGTAACTAATGATGGATGATTCACTTTTTATGTCGTAATTGCTAGCAATATGACTAATATATAACTATATAGTGGATAATCTAATATAATCTAATAAACATCCAATAGACAAATGACAGGATGACTATTTTGGCGGATGTGGTTGGTTCAGCTGCTTCGGGACTTGGCATGAACATTCCATGTACTCGGTGAAACTCCCAAGTACCAGTATCAGTCAAAATCAACGGGTTTTTCTCAAAATCTCAAAATCTCAGATTTTTTTTGTGGCTTTGATCCGTTAGAATTATGAGTACCCCGTGGCTATATCATATTGTTGGTATTTGTTGGTTATTATCCGATATCTATATCCATGAATTGTATCCCATTACATCCCATTGTATCATTAATTTCCACATATAGGGCCTGGCAGGGTTTGGCACCAGCCATGTTGGATAGTGATACCCTTTTTCGGACACATATTCCATTTGTTGCATCATCAAATTATATATATATATCCCCAAATGATATTCCCCTTGTTTCCATTAATAATTATATCCTAATTATATATCCCCATTTATATCCGCATTATATCACCATTTTCCCAAATTCTTCTTGGTTTAATTCCCAAATCCTCAGCGGTTACATATCCTCATTTTAGACTTTTTACATAGAATTTTCCGAACTTGTGGGAACCATTATATCTGCTATGAACCCAGTAATGAAATTGGATCATCCAACCCTCTGTCTGTAGATTTTTTTCGACAGTCAAAAGCTGTGAAGTCTCCATTGAGGTCCATGAAGTTTTGAGATTGGCCATCGAGGGTGGTAAAGGTGGTCAGTGGCAGCAGGTGCGGGCTTGCGCCGCCCGCGACGCGCACAGCGCCGCCCTTTTCGCCTCCCCCAAAACGAGTTTCATGGAGATTTCTGGAATTTTCCATGGGATGTTTATGGCATACCCTCTGGTAAACTAACATAGCTATTGAAAATGGCCATTTATAGTGGATTTTCCCATTAAAAATGGTGATTTTCCATAGCTATGTTAAATTACCAGAGGGTATGAATCATGTGTTTGGTGACTGGTGAATCCTGGAGGTTCTTCACCAACACTGCATGAATCATGGATGAATCATGGATGAGTCGATCGTGCGAGGTGAATGGGAATATACCTCTGATATTTTTGGGATATCTATGGCATATTACTAATATTACCTCTAAACATGGTAATTTAATGGGATATTGGTGGCGATGTAATGGGATATAGAACCACCTATGCCCCTGTTTTCTATCAATTAGCTACTGAAACTATGGCCCATTGTTCGATGATGTTCGATGATTTATCTACTAAACATTTTTATATTCCATAGCTGTGTCAACCTGCCGGAGGGTAATTGACAATATGACCATTCTTAATTTCGTCATACCACCTTGAATATTCTCATGTTTGGCGGTTATACAGATCCCAAACCGTGAATCCAACATTTACCAATTAGGGATTGTTCCAAATAGTCATCACCCAAACATATTTATCAGAATCCCCAGTGAAGCACTGGCTTATAAAATCTTATAAACATCTATAAATCTATTAAACCAAAGTGAATCATAGTATATCATAGTTCACCTAACATCACTGACCTAAGTATAAACCATAGTGAATCATAATTCACCTATAGTTATCAACAAGCTTTGTATACATCACTGGAACACTCGGACAGGCGCTGGAACAGCTGGAGACCTTCCTGGGCCCCGTGCTCCGCGACAACGAGCGCCAAAGGCTGCTGATGGACTTGGTCGAGGCAGGGAAAATCATCGGAAACACGTGGGAAAAACTAGCAAAAATCTGCATTTCAATTGATTTCAATGATTTAAATAGAGATATGTGAAATGTTGGCTTAGCTGGGTTGATGGTGAACAAAAATGATGATGTTCCAAATGAAGCTCTTGCCCCATGTTTAAGATGTTTCTTGCAATTTTATCAATAGAGTGCGAAATAATCATGTTTCTTTCATTTTTTGGGTGTGAAGTGACAAATCTTAAGTGAGAAATCTTACTGCATTATTCTGCATTCATTTTGAGGTTGTGAAGTGGCCAGATTGCTGTTGAAATGCACCTGATGGGGGTGCAAGGGATACTTCTTCACCTCAACATCGATCAAATCATGAAGTTTTGGTGTATCCATGAAATCTGGCACCCTCCAAGTACCGTTTTCTGGGAGTGGCAGGTCTACTGTAGGTAGCAACCCCCCTCCGGAACAAGTTAGGGCAGCCCACATTTCCAGTTCACCATCACCGAGCCGGCTGCAGGGTCGCTTTACCGGCTTGGTGTCGTAAAAATGTCGATTGCAGGGGCCGCTGGGGTCCTATTTTAGATCTGGAAAAACTGTGAAGCCTTCGAAATCCATCCTTTCTATGGCCAGTTTATAGCATTAAAGAACTTTCAAGACCTGACGGAAATGGATTGGACTATCGTTGAGTTTTCGATTCCCCATCAGGTAAGGTCACCAAAAAGTGGCTTCGTAGACGATTTGTCGCTAGTCACTGGGCGATTTGTCGCTAGACATCCCACTTTTTTCGAGGGTTACCCTCTGGTAAACTAACATAACTATGGACAATCACCATTTTTCATGGGAAAATCCACTATAAATGGCCATTTTCAATAGCTATTTTGACATAACCAGAGGGTAGAATCCACCTACGACGCATCGCTGAAACCTTCAGTCCCTATAGGACCTCCCTGGCCCCGCAGCTGTTGACCTCGGACCGGAGCCATGGCGAACCGCACGGACCCGGATGCGGACACCGTTCACGGGGCGAACCCGCAGTTCCTGGTGGATCGCATCGTCCGGGTGAAGATCTACAACGCAGCTCGGCCGACATCAAGGGACATCATTGGGGACCAAGGGCCATCCCAGTGGTTACTATGGTGCCCCAGTGGTTACTATGGTTCATGGATGTTAATGGATGTGAATGGATGTTAATTAATGGATGTGAATGGATGTGAATGGTGGATCCATCATATATATTCATATATCATTATATCGTAAAGTAGTTGGGGCACCACGGGGCACCAGGATTTGGTTTTTGTTGAGCTTCCAGGAGATTCCCAGAAAAAAATACTTGGCAACAAGAATCCCCAAAAAATAACAAGTGAGCCTCCAACTTGGGGTATTATAATTATATATATATATATATACTGTATATACTATAGTAATTTGCTGGGCGCCATGGTTCTGTTCACCAGTTCGTTCTTGACAAGGCTATCCTCTTCCTATATGTTGAATTATGTTGATATGTTGATGGGAAATATCAGTGAAGAGGCACAATGTGATTCACTTTTCCATGTTTCCTGTTTTTAGGGGGACCATGGGGGACCCAATTTGGAAAGATAGTCTATCAGTCTATCAAATTTGAACCGCCAAATCTGCAGTATTTGATGATTATTCATGATTGTATTCCCTTCCCACTTGTTTGTTGTTTGATAGAAAACGAGAGGGACACCTGCATTAAACAATCAATCGATAGATGATCGTATGCCCCGCCCCACCCAATCTTTCCCAACCAATCAATAAATGATAGTTTGTAATAGTTTGTTAATTTGTTCCATGGTATATCAGTCACCAACCCTTTATTTTCGAGTTTCGGTTGTGAAGACATCATAGTGAAATCCAGCCGAGCTGCCTGACCGCTCTCAGGACGCCTATTGGAAGGAGTATTGCTTCGGTTTGACCACCGAATCTCTCATCGACGAGGTCACGGGCGTCACGGGCACAAGCCGATGTGATCCATTGGATAGGACGAAAAAAAAGAGCACACATTACAGTAAACCACCCCAAAAAATTTAGACAAGTTTAAGTTGCCACTATAAATGCTTGGGTTTGCTATAAGGGTACAAACAACATGAACAACTCTGGCTTCATTTGTAGTTTCAGGTCCATGACAAATTGGTGCCCTGTAGTGAGCCAAGTTGGTAGACATAGCTCTAATATGCTGCAATAGCTAGGGTCTATGGTAGTTATATCGAACTAGTTCATGGTTGTAAACCGACAAACAGATGGAAACATCTGCTGAAATCACCGTCGAAGTCCCCTAAAATCTCCATTTCTAAGAAGTTGAAGTCCCGTGAAATCCCTATTTTCCTTGGTTGTTGTTGTTGTTGTTGTTGTTGTTGTTTTTCCCTGGCAGGCGGCCAAGTTGGATTACGTGGCCGGCACCTATGGCGGCCGCCGACGCCCCTCGCGATTTCTCTGCCTCTTCCTGAAGTTGCTGCAGATTCAGCCGGATGAGGAGAGCAATGGGTCATGACTCATGATGCTTGTTTCATATGTTTTTTTTTTTTTAATGGGATCTCAAGGGGAATATGTGTATTAATATACTGTGTATATATATATATACATGTATTATATAGATGTTGTAGTATAGTAGAATGGAGATATGATGATTTTCTGAGAAGCTCCATGATCTTTTGGGCATTTTTTTCATGGATCGGCATATTCCATAGATTGGGGCACTATAAAAGCAACCATTTTACGGGGATAATGGGAATGACCGGGATACCCAACGTTAGATGATATTTGGGTTTGTTAATTTGTTTAACAATGAGGATACCTAAAGCCGTATTTTTCATTGTAAAGACTAAATGACGTTTCTTGTAGATATTTTCCACACTGGAATCAACGTGTTCCCGTTAACATGCATTATCGTGACCCCGATAAAGATAGAAAAGTCATCTATCACGATTTCAGTGGAATGTTACGAATTTCTATCTTTTTGGGGATCACTATACCCATAGGATTCTTTGGAACAATCCCTGGTTTATATGTGTGATTCATGGAGATTTGGGGTCAATTTTCTCATCCTGTCTCCAGGATGTGGTTCTAGAATACATCAAGCAGCCTGAACTGAAATATCTCAGGGCCCTAGGCTGCGCGTATCTCCGGATCACTGCCAGGCGCGGTTCCGATGGTGATGCAGACATTCCGGGAAGTTAGTATATTTTATCAATCATGATATATGATTATGATATAACATATGATTATATGTATATATATACACATATCATTAGATATAGTCCATAGTCATGATGATATGATAATATTTCATTTATATATAAGTTGTTTTTTTACTCCATGACCTCTGTGAATTGTTCATCGTTTGCGGCCTGAAGAATGGAGCCATAGCAATAGAAAATCACAATGTTTGGCAAATCATCTAGAAATGGATTGTGTTTCATGGCTATGTAACAAACTACCGGGACCTAAATATATTCTTTATGATCATAATTCACATGGCCATTTAAAAGGGATACGGTATAATGGTACAACTTTTTTTTATATAAAGATCCAAGATTCTCCTGACCTCAGCATCAAATGCTGGAGGATCACCCTCTGACTTAGAAGATTATCCCATGGATTTTCTGGGGTTACAACTCACCAGTGATTCCATATAAGATCCCTATAAAATCCATGTAAAAAAACATACAAAATCCATATAAAAACCATATAAACAATATAACATATTAAACAATACCCTTGTTTGTTGCTTCTATCATCTATATTCATCTATCCAATAATATTTTGCTCATTAAATACAAGTTTCCATTAGTAAACAATGGTAGATTCTCATCTCACACGATGATGTTCCAACCAGTTTTCCCGAGGTATCTGACGGTCTACCAGACCCTGGAGCCACTCTTCGCGGACTACCGCAAGCTGCGGTACCGCAACATGCAGGGCAAGATGTGGGCGGCTGAGAGTCGCTGAGAGTTTCCAGGTGTAGGAAGTTTCAATCATATATAGGATTGTATAATATGGTATAATTATATAATTATATTGGTGTATATATATATATATATACATGTAAATATGGGTAATTGAGCCCCCTGATCCTTGGACCATGAGACTTGGATGAAATGCTGCACGACGAGTTTATGTCGCTGTCTCATCCCGCCAGGTCCATGATTCGCATGGACGAGTTTATCGATTGGCTCATGAGAGAAGAGACCATTTGTGACGTGGGAAACCCAGAGGTATTGGAGCTGCAGAACAGCATCGTTTGTAAATCCAGGGACAAGTGACATTTCGTGACCCTCGGGACACGACCAGCCGTAGATTCCGTGTTTGATGGGACGGAATTACCATGAAGTGTCCGAAGGGACCACTCAGAAAGCATGGAAAACCAGATTCAAGGAACAAAAACTTCGGAAACAAGAAAACCCATAGTTTTCACCACCAAACCATTCAAAACACAAGGGGTTTCCTGATGTTTCCAGTAGATGTTCCTTCCCCGTGCGCTTCAGGTCACAATGCCGCAGATGCCCAAGAGAGAAATCCTGGAGCAGACGGGGCAGCTGGATGTCTATCAAAGTGTACGGAGCTCCCAGCCGTCCACCCTTGCACTTACTTATAATATGTGCTTAAATAACATTGTTATGAATTATTATACCAAAAATGATAGAAATAAAATACAAGGTGTTTGCTAATCTTTGTGGCTTAAGCTAAGCATTTCAATTATTTGTGATTCTGCCGCTAAATTACTTGATAGTACATTCTCTTACTAAACTACTTGATCAAGCTAAATTTCTTGATAGTACATTACTTGACTGTGCTCAATCAACTTTCTTTCTTCCAAATGACAATCATGAATATTAAAAGCCCAAAGAAGCAGCAACATATTCCAAAGGCACTGAGCTTTTCTGAAGTTATGTCTGGCATCAACAATCTAACTGTCATTGAATCATTGGAATGATGAGAACTACCCTCCGGTACTGAAACATGGCAGCCATGGCAATGGACCCCCCCAATTTTAAAGATGTTGTTCATTTACTAAACGCCTCCCTTTACCAGTAGTACCGCACAAGGCGGTGGCGGAAGTTTCAGAATAGGAAACCTATAGGAGACGTTGGTTGTTGTGAATCACGGATGGCAGAGCGAATCCACTGATTGACCGAAAGGTGGTTGGAGTTGCTGGATGTAGTGTGATGTACTGCAACTGTAGTTGTAGTTGTAGCGTAGTGGAGTTGTAGTTGTGGTGTAATGTAATTAGTGTAGTGTAGTTGCAGTCATATAGTTGTAGATGTAGTTGTTTTGTAGTTGTAGTTGTTGTAGTTGTAGTAGTTGTTGTAGTTGTAGCTGTAGTTGTTGTGTGGTTGTAGTTGTTGTGTAGTGTAGTAGTAGTAGTAGTTGTTGTTGTTGTAGTAGTTGTTGTAGTTGTTGTTGTTGTTGTTGTTGTTGCTGTAGTAGTAGTAGTAGTTGTTGTGTAGTGTAGTAGTAGTAGTTGTTGTTGTAGTAGTTGTTGTAGTTGTTGTAGTTGTAGTTGTTGTTGTTGCTGTAGTAGTAGTAGTTGTTGCTGTTGTTGTTGTAGTAGTTGTTGTAGTTGTAGTTCTAGTTGTAGTTGTCGTGTAGTTGTTGTAGTTGTAGTTGTTGTAGTTGTTGTGGTTGGTGTTGTTGTTGTTGTGGTTGTGGTTGGTGTTGTTGTTGTTGTTGTTGTTGTTGCTGTTGCTGTTGCTGTTGTCGTCGAAGTTAGGGTAGTTAAGTTAGTGAAGTTAGTTAAGTTAGTCAAGTTAGTTAAGTTAATCAGTGTCTACTTTTTCGACATCTTCACGTCAAAAAAGGCTCAAACCCTCAGTTTTTTACACTTTTGACTTCGAAATGTGCTTCGCGCCACAACGGCGTGCACTTTTCGACACTTTTTCGACATCTCAACTTCCAAAAGTGGTCCGAGACCGCCAGTTTTTAACACTTTTGACTTGGAAATGTGCTTCGCGCCACAACGGCGTGCACTTTTTCGACATCTCAACTTCCAAAAGTGGTCCGAAGCTGAGGTGTTTTGTACATTTTGACTTGGAAATGTGCTTCGCGCCACAACGGCGTGCACTTTTTCGACATCGCAACTTCCAAAAGTCGTCCGACGCTGAGGTGTTTTGTACATTTTGACTTGGAAATGTGCTTCGCGCCACAACGGCGTGCACTTTTTCGACATCGCAACTTCCAAAAGTCGTCCGACGCTGAGGTGTTTTGTACCTTTTGACTTGGAAATTTGCTTCGCGCCACAACGGCGTGCAATTTTTCATCGCTCCTGTGACCAGCTGGCTCCGCACCCGCCGCTTTAGCGAGCCTACTTTTCGACCCTCCTGAGCCACAAATCATTAGAAAAACACAGTGTGTCGCGACTTTCCTACCTTTTCGCGCATCTGTATCTTCTTTCTTCTGACTCTTTCTCTTCTCATCTTCTCTCTTCTAATCTTCCTCTTCTCTCTGCCTCTCCCCTACTCTGCTTTTCATCTGTCCATATTGTCGGAAGTTTGACTTCTAAACTTCCTTCGGTTATCCATTGATAGGGGACTTCCAGTTGCCATGTTTGATTACCCTTTGGGTATCCAAAATGGCTTCGGCTTGGCCAATTGCAGTGACACTGATGCTGATTGGTGACAAGGTCCACGAACGTTGACGGAACAGTTTATTCATCAGTTTCAGCCCAAGAAGGTGTTTCTATCCGGAAATTTCGATCTGATTCAAATCATTCAAATTATCCAGTCGTCATGGATTCCATCATCCAGTCAATCTAATGGGGGTACCCATCCATCAGGTACCATCATGGTCCTGGAGACCTTCACCACCATCATCAAACCGTCATAATTCGCAAAAAATATCCAGTCGTCATGGATTATCATGGATTCCATGGAATTTTCATCCATCATCTAATGATGATTTTTATCATGGGGAATGATGACTGGATAATCACCATGGGGGTACCATCCATCCAGTCGTGGACCTATCTCGACGACCAGGTTCTGGAGGATGACCTCGAAGATCTGGAGGAGCTGGAACGATCTTTGAAGGCCGCTGGTTGTGGGCTGCTGGACTGCTGGTGCCATGGCATGGTAAATTCCCTACAATGATGGGAAATGATGGGGAAATTCTAGGAAAATTATGGGACATGATTCCACTGAGGTTTAAAAAGAAAGGAATCTTGGGGTGATTGTGTGATGATTTGGCTCCAGACCTAAGTTTAAATTCAACATAATTCAACAGATTTGGCTCAAGACCTACTTGATCCTACTTAGATGGGTCATCCTGAGTAACTTCTATACCTGCGAAATCCTGATTTAGTCCACTTGTAGTTGGGCTCATGATGCTATAGATAGGTTCTATCACTGTATATCACGATATATATATATATATATATACGTATATACATACAATTATATATTATATTATATCATATTATATTATATTATATCATATTATATTATATCATATTATATTGTATTATATCATATTGTATCATATTATATTATATCATATTATATTATATCATATTATATCATTATATTGTATTATATCATATTGCATCATATTATATTATATTATATCATATTATATCATATTATATCATATTATATTATATTATCGTATATCATATTGCATCATATTATATTATATTATATCATATTATGTTATATTATATCATATTATAATATAATATATGATATTATATTAAATTATATCATATTAGATTATATTTTTGTATATCATATTATATTATATTATATCATATCATATGATATCATATCATATTAGATTATATCATATCATATGATATCATATCATATTATATTATATTGTATTATATCATATTGTATCATATTATATTATATCATATTATATTATATCATATTATATCATATTATATTATATTATCGTATATCATATTGCATCATATTATATTATATTATTTCATATTATGTTATATTATATAATATTTTATTATTTTATATTTTATCATTTTATATCATATTATATGATACTTTATATATAACTATACAGTTCCATCATAGTCTATACTTATTTTCCTGGGGATTAACTCGGGTTAACCACCAATAAGACTCGCCCGTCCGGCGGACGGCGTCCTCTTGAGGAGCAAGCGAAGGAGGAGGCTCCTGCGGCAGAGAAGGCAGAGGCTTCGATGACGAAGGAAGCCGAAGCAGCTTGGCATCGCATGGGTTTATACAAAAGTGTTTATTTGCCACGGAAGTTACGGATGTTTCTGAATGTTTACCATGTTTTGATACACTTAGCCCAGTTTTTTACATTTATAGTCGAATCTAGTCACATCAAGCGATTGACATATCTATCCTACCCGTCCTATGCGATCAATCCTGTCCAATCAATCCATCTATTCATGATTCACCGTCGAAAGCGCTTGGAGTTTTTTTCAGATCTAGACCGGCAAATCCAAGGATGGTGAAGGCGAGAAGGGTGAGGTCGAAGAGAAGCGAAGAGAGGAGAGGAGGGATGATCGGCGAGACGATCGAAGAGATAGAAGAGATGAGAGGGAAAGAAGAGACAGACGAGATGGACGCGATGATGATGACCGGAAGGAGAGAAGAGAAAGAAGAGACGATGAGAAGAAGAGGAAAGATCGGGATGACCATCGGGACCGAGAAGAGAGAAGGGAAAAGAAAGAGAAGAAGGATAAAAAGGAAAAGGACGAGAAGAAAAAGAAGCCAAAGTATGCCTGGCACTCAGCAGATCAAGCAACAGTGAGTTGTTGGCCGTGTAGTTGGGCAGGGAAGCCAATGGTTGGGCTGTTCCTTTGGTTTGGATACACCCACATCACCCACTACCTAGTGGTTCACCCCACCTAGTAATTAGCAAGTGAGTTACAACGGTTACAGCAAAAAATCTAAGTGTACTAGCCGTACCTATAACTGGAGTTATACCCCACTTACGATTCCTGGTATGAACAACCAAGTAATATCCAAACTTCATAGTATTGGAATGTAAGCGCTTCCGAAGACCTCTTAGGTTTTTGGCGGATGCGCTAGCAACTGCTGAGGCCAATAAGGCAGATGAAGAGAGAGCTGCAGGCCATTCAAAGAACGACAAGGCGCGGCTTGGAAGTTTGATGGGTAGGAATCCTCCGCGGCAAACTTTGTGCGCTTTTTAGTGACTCGAGCGAAAGTGAGATCAGATCCCTTGAAAAGTCGATGCCTGCAATGATCATATCCCAAGTCGTCGTCAAAGTTGCTATTATTTTGTACGAGAGGGTGGTTCTTCATGCATTTGTTGAGGCTTTATCCGTAGGATACAAATCAAAATCAGATTTTCAGTCAATTTCCAGTCGTGTTTTTCCAGTGGAACTTTGTATTTTCGGATTTCTCAGATCAAAGTTAGACTGGATGATTGAAAACTCACATCAGCAACGTGTGATTTCCATTTCGGATTTCCACATCCCATCACCGCTCCCAAAAGCCACGAGCGCAGGATGGTCTGACGGTGGAGGAGTCGAACGAGATTCGCAAACGCTTGGGGCTGAAACCGCTCCGGTGCCCCGAAAGCGGCCATGGGGGCCATGGGGGCCATGAGCTTGGCGGAAGAGTTGAGGGGGGTAAACCATGGTTAACTTTTTCAATAAACCATGATTTTTTGTGTTTTATTTTTTTGATCAATTTTGGGTTGAGAGATGTTGGGAGGCTCAACTTCTTTTGTTTAAATGATCTTTGGCCATAAAGGGATACATGATGATACATGCTAAGCAGCTAAAGAACTTTTTTGGTGTGTAGGGTATCTAAGATTGGCCATAGCTGGTCACCCATGGACAATCCAGCTACCAGCTACCATGAGGGGACTCTACTGGGACCAAGCAAGGTGGAGATGGTACCAGATGGGGAACATGATCCCCTACTGGCAATGCGGGGATACATGAAGCCATGAAGCAGTGGATTTTCATGGATTTTTCAGAGATAAACTGCTGGAATGTTCGCCGGCTAAGGTAGCAGAAAAAGATCCCCGTTTCACGTCATGCTGCCGATGGGGGTCGGGCACGCAGAGGGTGAACCCACAGCGTGTGTGGCCATGGTCGAACAATACAAGACTGTCATCAATTTTCATGATCATCACCATTTTGCTGTCACGCTCCACCGCCACCACCACCACCGCCACCAATCAACAATCAACAATCATCATCATCATCATCATCAATGATAATATGAATATCATTGTCGATTTCTGGAAGCCAGATGAACATTGTTGCGACGTTACGACCATGCTACACTTGTGGCACCTGCAGTGCGTGCAAAGCGATCTCGAGATGGCGTGCCACCGCAGTTGAAAAGCAGCTCCGGCGGTCATCGGTTCTTTTCATCCCATGGCAGAGTTTAGCCGTTTAAATCCATGTTTGGAAATGAGCCTAAATGTTTGGTCCAAATGTTCGTCCCTTTAAATACCTGTCAGCACCAGATTTTCGCTGAACTTGTTCTGTGGCGCACAGCTGGCGATTTGGACCCCGATTTCAACGAGATCTCAACTGATACCATAATGAAAGATTGTCAGATGAGGATATTGAAACTTGTGGTTTTCTCACCCATTTCATATTAGATTTCCAGAGGTTTCTTGAGATCCCGGGATAAATTGTGCTAGTCTCGCGGGGGGGGTCATACTATTTTATGTCAAGCGTAACATCAAAAGTCCCTGCACGGTTTCCCGAAAAGATAAACATTAATGATTCCCTATCATTACTGTACTGTAATTTTTGCCAAACAAACTCCAAAAAATACTTGCACATAGTCACGTCACATAGCTTTGCAACATCCTTTTTACTACGGAGCCCCAACGGCATCCAACGGCGTTACCGCCGTGGCGCCCGTGTCGGCCCACGCAGGTTTGAGCGACATCTCTTTCATGCCACCTGGGGCTTGGAGGATCGAAGGGAAGGCTTCCAGGCGAGCCACATCGGGTCATGGTCCAGGTGGATGATTTGTTCGGTGCATGGGATGGTATAACAACATATAACAACTAATGGCGATTGATAATGATAAACCATATATTATCATTATTATTATATTATTATTATCAGTATTATTATCATTATTATTACTATTATCATTCCATAATATATAATATCATGATGATACTTTAGTTACACCATGGGATGGTACACCCAAGACTCCCACAATGATGATAATCCGCATCATGTTATCCTATGTAATTGCTATGTTATATGGCCCGAATAATAGGGGCATTATCATGATCCATTGTGGGAATCCCTACTGTAACACGGACCATGGTTGCTGGCAGGGTTGGTGATTCGGCTGATCCATAGTTTTGATTTTCATCAAAATTAAACAACAGTCCAAAATTTGGATGGTTTCATTGATTCATAGAATAAAAACCCAAAAGATGTGGGTCCAGGGTCCAGGGTATGCAATTTATAATTTTAGACCAATCTTGGAATTCTATTTCTAGATCACAACTCATGCGTAAGACATTGTCAATAGTTCATGCAAGACACCAATTATCAATGCAATGGTAATCTCCATGTTTTCCAACTTCCTCATCAGCAATGTAGCAAACCCATCGATGGAACAGTTGGGCACCCGGAAGTTGAATGAGATAAAGAGATAACCAAGATAACCAATAAGTGATCACATCCTGCTTTTCAATGTTACAGACATATTTGGGTTTTATAATATTTTATAATGTTATATATAACAGATGTATACTGATATAATGAACATACATATTTTAAGTGGTTTGTCACCCAACATATTTCAGGCTCCTGTCGTTCAGCTCAACGATGCTTTCATTTTGCTGAATGATTCGAGAGAAACCAACCCCAAATGGTAGGTTCATGGCATCGGGTTTTCCACATTCAGTTTTTGGATTACAGCTATATATCGTCAATCACTGAAAAATAGGCAAGTTCTTAGGCTTTGACGGGATTTTTGACCACTAGATGATTTTTCGGGGGCAGTAAACACATGTAAACACTATGGACAGTCCTTGTTGCGTTTTCAAGACGAAACCAATGGATCAATGAGAATCAATAGAATCTATGCTGGTTGGTGGTTTGGAACATTTTTTATTTTTCCATATATTGGGAATAATCATCCCAATTGACTAATATTTTTCAGAGGGGTTGAAGCCACCAACCAGTATGTGTCTGGGTATGCTGGTCGCTATCTGTTCGCTTCTTGGGGGCTTTTGGACCATCAACTGCGCACATCTCTTGAACAATAGAGCGCTATGGGGAGGGGTCAATACCACGACCAAATTGGGATCATGAAGATACACAATGACAATCCAAATACAATCGATATGTTGGACTATTTTGCTCTGAACACCAGTGGTTTGAATGCTTTTGACCAGCATTCCATTGTCATCCTACCTCCAGTTCAGGCCTTCATCGAAAAACGCGCCGCCAAGTGGAAGGATTGCTGATGGATGAATTGGGTTCTGAAATTTTGGAAGCCTCAGCAGCTCAGACTTTCTTTATCGATTTTATCGTTTGTTTTGGCACAATGGATGAATGATCAACAGTAAATTAGGGCCAAACATTAGTCTGCAAAACATAGGCCACATCATTGCGGCTGGACCGGGCGATGTCGGCAGAGTGGAAGTTGTAGTTCGGTGAACGAGAGAAAGTGTGACTTAGCACAAAGTATTGATACGACATGTGAACGCAAGAGATAATTATATCATGTGAACACCTGATATAATAGAATGGGCTAGCGCCCTGGTGCCGCCGACCCCCCTATTGGGGGTGGTCCGGTAGAGAGAGAGAGAGAGATCATTTGCGCTTAGATCAATAGCAACGTGAAGACAGGGCGAATCGACCATCGATCTGTGTGCAACAATTAATTTTACGTCAAGGACGGTGAAGTCAGCAAGCAGACACGGCGTCATGCGCACAGTTGCCCGGTCTGCTCTACTGTTGTTTGGTCATCGCTGTCATGTGGCCGCATTGCTGTCAAGCATGACATGCCATCGGGAAAACCATGTCACAACAAGCAGTGGCACGTTCCCGAGAAAAAGACAACGAAAACAAAAAAGAAATAAGAGCCTCCTTAAAAGGACACTGCCAGGGCCTCAGGGACTTGTTGGAGCTGCAGGAAAGGTCTGCCGCGGCCTAAGTGGCGCCTGGGAGCTGCAGGGGAGGGTTTGTCGAGTTTTGGCGAGTTTTGAAGGCTGGCAAACGGCAGCCTGGGACCTCCGTAAAAGGACACTGCCACGGCCTCAGGAACTTGTTGGAGCTGCAGGAAAGGTCTGCCGCGGCCTGAGTGGCGCCTGGGAGCTGCAGGGGAGGGTTTGGGGAGTTTTGAGTTTTGAAGGCTGGCAAACCAGCCACGGCCTCAGGGACTTGTTGGAGCTGCAGGAAAGGTCTGCCGCGGCCTGAGTGGCGCCTGGGAGCTGCAGGGGAGGGTTTGGGGAGTTTTGAGGGCTGGCAAACGGCAGCCTTGAACCTCCTTAAAAGGACACTGCCACGGCCTCAGGGACTTGTTGGAGCTGCAGGAAAGGTCTGCCGCGGCCTGAGTGGCGCCTGGGAGCTGCAGGGGAGGGTTTGGGGAGTTTTGAGGGCTGGCAAACGGCAGCCTTGAACGTCCATAAAAGGACGCTGCCACGGCCTCAGGGACTTGTTGGAGCTGCAGGAAAGGTCTGCCGCGGCCTGAGTGGCGCCTGGGAGCTGCAGGGGAGGGTTTGGCGAGTTTTGCGGGCTGGCAAACGGCAGCCTTGAACGTCCTTAAAAGGACACTGCCACGGCCTCAGGGACTTGTTGGAGCTGCAGGAAAGGTCTGCCGCGGCCTGAGTGGCGCCTGGGAGCTGCAGGGGAGGGTTTGGGGGTTTTGAGGGCTGGCAAACGGCAGCCTTGAACGTCCATAAAAAGACGCTGCCACGGCCTCAGGGACTTGTTGGAGCTGCAGGAAAGGTCTGCCGCGGCCTGAGTGGCGCCTGGGAGCTGCAGAGTTTTGCGGGCTGGCAAACGGCAGCCTTGAACGTCCAGAAAAAGACGCTGCCACGGCCTCAGGGACTTGTTGGAGCTGCAGGAAAGGTCTGCCGCGGCCTGAGTGGCGCCTGGGAGCTGCAGGGGAGGGTTTGGCGAGTTTTGCGGGCTGGCAAACGGCAGCCTTGAACGTCCTTAAAAGGACACTGCCAGGGCCTCAGGGACTTGTTGGAGCTGCAGGAAAGGTCTGCCGCGGCCTGAGTGGCGCCTGGGAGCTGCAGGGGAGGGTTTGGCGAGTTTTGCGGGCTGGCAAACGGCAGCCTTGAACGTCCTTAAAAGGACACTGCCAGGGCTTCAGGGACTTGTTGGAGCTGCAGGAAAGGTCTGCCGCGGCCTGAGTGGCGCCTGGGAGCTGCAGGGGAGGGTTTGGGGAGTTTTGAAGGCTGGCAAACGGCACCCTTGAACCTCCTTAAAAGGACACTGCCACGGCCTCAGGGACTTGTTGGAGCTGCAGGAAAGGTCTGCCGCGGCCTGAGTGGCGCCTGGGAGCTGCAGGGGAGGGTTTGGCGAGTTTTGCGGGCTGGCAAACGGCAGCCTTGAACGTCCTTAAAAGGACACTGCCAGGGCCTCAGGGACTTTGTTGGAGAGCTGCAGGGAAAGGTTCTTGCCGCGGCCTGAGGGCGCCTGGGAGCTGCAGGGGAGGTTTTTTGGGGGGTTTTGAGGGCTGGCAAAACGGCAGCTTGAAACGGTCAAAAGACCACGGCTGCCACTGGCCCAGGGGAATTTTGGAGCTGCAGGAGTCGGACGCGGCGACTGAGTGGCGCCTCGGGGCTGCCAGGGGAGGGTTTTGGGGGTTTTGCGGGGCTGGCAAACGGCAGCCTGAGTCCAAAAGACACTGCCACGGCCTCAGGGACTTGTTGGAGCTGCAGGAAAGGTTTGCCGCGGCCTGAGTGGCGCCTGGGAGCTGCAGGGGAGGGTTTGGCGAGTCTTGCGGGCTGGCAAACGGCAGCCTTGACAGGGCTTCAGGGACTTGTTGGAGCTGCAGGAAAGGTCTGCCGCGGCCTGAGTGGCGCCTGGGAGCTGCAGGGGAGGGTTTGGCGAGTTTTGCGGGCTGGCAAACGGCAGCCTTGAACGTCCTTAAAAGGACACTGCAGGGCCTCAGGGACTTGTTGGAGCTGCAGGAAAGGTCTGCCGCGGCCTGAGTGGCGCCTGGGAGCCTGCAGGGGAGGGTTTTGGGGAGTTTGAAGGCTGGCAAAAGGCACCATTGAACCTCCTTAAAAGGAACACTGCCACGGCCTCAGGGACTGTTGGAGTGCAGGAAGGTCTGTGCCGCGGACTCTGAGTGGCGCCGGGAGCTGCAGGGGAGGGTTTGAGAGTTTTGAAGGCTGGCAAACGGCAGCCTTGAACCTCCTTAAAAGGACACTGCCACGGCCTCAGGGACGTGTTGGAGCTGCAGGAAAGGTCTGCCGCGGCCTGAGTGGCGCCTGGGAGCTGCAGGGAAGGGTTTGGGGAGTTTTGAGGGCTGGCAAACGGCAGCCTTGAACGTCCATAAAAAGACGCTGCCACGGCCTCAGGGACTTGTTGGAGCTGCAGGAAAGGTCTGCTGCGGCCTGAGTGGCGCCTGGGAGCTGCAGGGAAGGGTTTGGGGAGTTTTGAGGGCTGGCAAACGGCAGCCTTGAACCTCCTTAAAAGGACACTGCCACGGCCTCAGGGACTTGTTGGAGCTGCAGGAAAGGTCTGCCGCGGCCTGAGTGGCGCCTGGGGAGCTGCAGGGAAGGGTTTGGGGAGTTTTGAGGGCTGGCAAACGGCAGCCTTGAACGTCCATAAAAGGACACTGCCAGGGCCTCAGGGACTTGTTGGAGCTGCAGGAAAGGTCTGCCGCGGCCTGAGTGGCGCCTGGGAGCTGCAGGGGAGGGTTTGGGGAGTTTTGCGGGCTGGCAAACGGCAGCCTTGAACCTCCTTAAAAGGACACTGCCAGGGCCTCAGGGACTTGTTGGAGCTGCAGGAAAGGTCTGCCGCGGCCTGTTGCGTTTTGGAACGCCGTAGAAACAGAGATTGCTGTGGCATGAGTGGCTCGTGGGAAGTGCACAGAAATTGCTGTGGCCTGAGTGGCTCCTGGGCGGTGAACAGAGGGTGCTATGGCCTGGGTGGCTCGTGGAAAGTGCAAAGCATTGGGAACGAAAAAAAGTTCCACACCTGCGGTGGTCCCAGGCGCCGCCCCTGCCTTGGCTAAGGCAGGGTCGGCGGATTATTGAACATCGACACACGAACACTTCCGGTATATATACAGAAACTAGGAAAGTCAGACACAGAGGAAGGCGTTTCTGTTGACATGTCATCCTCCAGCCAAGTCTATGGGCAGTAGTCAACGCTGGGGTGTTGATGCCACCCAGGATATATCTCAATAGGTTGTTTTTGCTATGATTTTCCTGTTGGATATAAATTTGTGTTGAGTTCCATGTTAAGCTTTTGAAGAACCTGTCATCGATGTGGCACTTTGATTTGAAGAGGTTGAGAGTTCTTTGGATGATTTATGATGATTTCACCGCGGAAACGAAGAGAACCTTGAACCTTGCCACAAATTGTGGTTGTTTGATTTTTTGGATGCGCAGCAAGAGCTACAACTGGCCATCTGCCGCATTGTACATACGCCCATGCCCATCTCTCGAGTCTATTGCGTTGCGCCGATTGGGCACGGGATTGGCTCATTTTATGACCTCCAAATTTCGATGGCTTAGCACTAAAGATGATCAACATTCTGAACATTTGTGAACTTGACTGGTTTACTACTGGCAACCACCAAAGAAATTTGTGGTTCCATTAGCACCTCATTTTTTGAGCCAGACCCAAATTGTTGATGATGAAAAAGTGGACACAACATGTTTATGCCCGGCTGCTATGTTCGGGGGAAAGGACCAGAAAAGCAATTCACTGTTTCAATGGAGTCGTTTGCCAGAGAATATCTACGGTTTTTCAATGAACGAAACATGTGGAAACCATGGTGATTTTACCCCCTTCCCATCATCCAAGTCCGGGACAGTGATGCAAAAAATGACCGTAGCCCATTGCGGCTGAAAAAACCGTACAAGGGGAGAAAATTCGACCCATCGCATCTCGAAATCATGGTGTCCATGTCTCCAGTGAACTACGCTGGACTGGCTTTATACTTCGTGGTCTTAGGCGTTTCAATGGTTGCTTCCTACTACATGCAGAGATCTCCCATGCGGCGGGCCGCATCGTGGCTTCTGATTGCCATCACCTGGTTCTACATCTTGCGGTTTACGATCACCTACCCGCAGACTTCGTGGTATCAAGAAGGTGGGGATGGACATCTTGAGCTCGCTATATTGATGTCAAGATGTCAACACCAGGGCACAAACATCGGGTTTCATAGCCATGCAGTGATCTGACAAGGGTGGAATATTTGTACTCGAACCATGGCGAGTTTCCCCACGTAGAAATATAATTCCGCACCATCGAAATTTTGCCACTAATATCCCGCTCCTAGGGCTCCTCATACGCATTTCTCTTGGTTCAAACCAGCATTTTTGTGACTTAAGCTCTCCATTTCTGAATTATCCGCACTTATCTATTGGTTAAGACGCCAATTTCTGTAAGTAAAGCTATAGTAAACCCCTCATTTCCATGAATCAAACCTTGATTCCTGTCGGTAGAACCCCCCCTTAACTTGTAACATGCGAAATTCTCCGGTTTTTCTCCCATTGCAGTAGGTCTAAACCTCTTCGACGTGGCCTATGCCGATGTCATCTGGGGTGGCGCCAACGGCAACTGGGGCTACACCCAGCAGCTGCTGTGCTGGGCCATCGTCGCGACGGTGTGGACCCTGGAGGCGCCCATCTGCGACCCGGCGAACCCGGTGAGTTGATGAAGCAGCAGATGGGGATATGAAAGGATATGATATGTGATATGAATGGGGAAAGGATGTGGAACATATATGAACATATTGGAACATGATATCTGAGTTATCTGATCATGGTTTTTCAGTTTCTTTTTTCAGGCTGTTAATATGTTTAAATTGATCTAAAGGAGTGGTCGATTCAATTTGGGTTTTGACATGGGGAGCTAAGAGATACGCAGTGTGTTTCTGAGTTTTCAGTGTAAACATCAACGTGCATGAAGATTGAGAAGGTTTCACCTGTAAAAAATGGTGGATGAAGTTTTACAAGCTACCGAATGGGCCGAATGGGCAATGTTTCAGTTTTTTTGGGCCCTGTACGTGAATTTACGGCATGTCTGAATATTGATATCACAACTTTGAATAATAAGTCGCAAAAGGATGCAGAAATGGTTTTTATCTTCTATCGCCATGTTTGATTTCTAAAGCGTGGATGAGTTTGTAGTCGGAACTAATTAGTTTAATAATTCACCAGATATATAGATATCTGGTTAAAAAAACATGGACATTTACGGCATTTGCCATGACACATCAGAAGAACACCTTGACATATCCCTTGCCAATCCTTGCCAGATATTCCATCACCACACCTTTCGCTGGGGATTGACAGCAGGGCAACCCAGGATGCTACTGTACCCGACCATCCATGTCTGGTTGAGTTCTATCTACGTCTATCCTACCGAAATCAATCCCAATGTAGCTAAATAGTTTACTGTTTACCTTCCAAATCACCCAAATGTAGCTAAATACATCTAAATACAGCTTGAATTAAATACATGTAAAATTATGTAAAGATATCATAGATGGTACTTTATACATCTTTATACCCGGTATATCCTGGTATGGTATGAGGTAGATACCTGAATAACCTTTACATACCTTCACCATCCTTAGACCCAGGCTACCAGCTTTTTGGGCTCTTCGGGGCCATGTCCGGCAGCTTTTGCCTGATAGACGTGGAACGCAAACCTGTCGAGGAGGTCGTGGGGCTGGGATTCCAAGGAGCTGGATAGCAACTTTAAAACAGCTGGAAAAAGATAGGTCAAAATAAGTTCAAAACAACATTAAATTGACATACCCCCTCCTGTTGATCAATGGCTCAGATGTTCCACTACCAACCACTGATATTCCTGGGATGTTTCTGGAGGTTAGAAGCTGCTTCCTGTTTCTTAAGCTGGATTCCATCTGATAATTTCATACAATGGAACAACCCAACTATTATATAATGGGAAAATCATGGAACATATCGGATAATCGTCTATAGATTCTATAGATGGATGGTTTTTCAGTGCCAGCTAAAAAAAAATACGGAGAGTCGTCAGGTGCATCTCTCGCTGCTGCTGGCCTGTTTGCTGGCCTTTGGATGCGTATGGATGTTGCCAATGAGCCAAAACTATCGGGAAATGAGTTCCTCAGCTGTTGAGAACCGGACGGTTGGAGGTAGGAACTTCAGCCCAATGTTCGGACGCTAATGGTCCGCATCCCACAACTAGCCAGGGCTTTCCTGGCTTCCCGGCAGTGGATTAAGGTTTACCCGGCACCATTTACACACAAGAATTCATGTTGATTCATTCTAAATCGCTATTTTTGCTTGGGGGGAACACATGGAAACATGATGAAACATCATCCTTTGACCCTTGCTACCTGGTTCTCTCAGGCTGGTGGCTCTGGTTATTGCATGCTTGCCTGATTCTTCCCAAGTGCCTGCAGCTGCTTGGCGTGTCTATTTTTCGTATGTGGAAACCAACACTGACCACCTTTTTCGGACATGCCCAATGCATTGGTTAATAGATGGTTAAAGGGTTTTAAAATGTTTTAAATCTGATTGCATTTCCTTGTATTTCGGATCATGATCCCAAATGACCACTGTTGTTCAGGGATGTTGAAACCGCCAACCAGCATGAGTTGTTCAAGTGCAAGACACGCAAGAGTGACCGCCCGGGTGGTGCAGAACACCTCAGGGGGAGCCCTTAGATAGCCATCTTTGTGGTGTGTTGAATCGATATAACACGATCACAACACGATATAACTAGATGCATTGTGTACCCACAGCTAGGCACCAAGGAGTTGGGATTCATTGCCGTTTGGCCGCCCATTTTTTTCCCCAAGGCTGGGGCGAAAGATCCCTCGCGGCGTGGTCTATTTGGTGCTGGCTGCACTGAGTTTTCTGACACATCGATTTTCCACACGACCCAGACATTGGCCATCCACGGATTGTCAGATTTCCATCACGGTGGATGTCGCTGCGAGCACCTGGGAAGTCGTGAAAACTCTGGGAGCTCCCGAGATTCACCAGCAAATTATATAGATAGATGGGTATGGATCAATACCTATTAATACCATTTTTAGTGGGATGAACATCCATTTACCAGGTATTTTGATGTTCACCCGGGGTACAAGGTTTTGACACACTGCCAGATTACTTGGGGATGGGAAAGTTATATTTCGATCAAGGAAAGACGCATGCCAAACTTGGTGCAGGTGCAATGGAACACATGCTACATTAATCTTTATTATATAATGTATACACATGGCCGTATTTTAATGGAACACAATCTATCCTTAAGGGAAAATGTGTATAGGTCTTGGTGTAAGCAAGGCATATGATCAGTCTTGAAAAAACCTACTCGATACCACCGGTGAGTATAGTGATAGAGGGTGCACTATGATGGTAATATGATGGTAACAACGTGAGATGGCAAAGATATGCATATATTATGTCTAGATAGTTGGATAGATAGATTTATGTTTTATGGTGTTATCGATTATATTCCCATTTTTCCCCTAATGATTGCTGGCTAAATCACAATTTTCATGGTAACCCAGGTCCAATCTTCCCAGGTCCAATCTTTCCAGTTTCCTAGAATTGGTTCAAGGCAGCATTTACAATTCAGACATGTTCACAGGAACCAAAACCTGGAATTTCCATCAATTCAGAACCAGATTCCATTATTGTTTTTCATAGTTTCATTATATCTTTATATTCCAGGTTTTTTTTCGGACAAAAAGCAATTCTTTCCATGTTTTTTCCTCGAAGAAAAACACACCACTTCAGTCATTTTCATAGCATTTCCACAAGGTGGTGCCAGCCCAGCTATAAGTTTGGGGTTATAACCACCATTAACATCCATTAACTACTTCGATATATCTATCAGAAACCCAAAGTTATTGGCTTATTATGTTACTGTTAGTGCTAACTTAGCTAACTGGTTAGTGCCCCTGTGAGCTTCCCCCAATTTATGGGATCCCGATCGAGGGGACTTGCGATCACTAGGCTTTAATTATGAGCCATTTATTAACCATTTATGAACCATTATTAACCATGGTTAAGCTGGTTGATATGATCCACTCACCAGTCCTCCAAGTTTCATCTCCAGGTTCCCTCCTGACCCTGCGCTTCATCTACATTCGCCTGGGCGCTGCGCCGGACGCGGCTGCTGCGCTGGGCGCTGCGCTGGGCGCGCTGCTGACGTTTCTGGCATCGCCGGGGGCGGTGCTGGGGCTCTTCTGTGGTACCTCGGTGGATGGTTTGGGCATTTGGAGATATCGATATGAATATATGATCCAGTAATAGTACAATAATATTGAGTAATATTATATAGCATTATGTAGTATTATGTATTTTTTTCAATATATATAGTATTATACTTCTATATACTTCTATATGATTAGTTCTACTATTGGATAAATGATAGTTCTACTAGTATTGGATATTATTGGCTGTAGCAATATATGAACAGTAGAATCATGATCAATTATAGTAGAACTATAATTAGAATAGAATAGTAGTACTGTAACAGGGTGCTACTCATAAATTGAAAAATCATCAGTATCCACCATTGATGATGATGACTACTGGTCATTTAGTGGAATGTGACAATATTCATGAATTCATGAGTATAATGTTAGAATAGTTATCAACGGTTTTTCATCATATGGTATACTATGATTTATACCAATCTCATAGTATACCATATGATGATCCACCATCATCATCCATATAATGTATCATAAAATGAATAGATAGTGAGTCTATCCATCAACATTTTTTACCCATTTATTTATTCATCACGATTTCTGGGAGATTTGGTGGGGGATCTCAATCATCTTTCACCAGTTCATAGCCACTATTGTAGGATATTCATCATTGACTACCCTCTGGTAAACATACAAAAAACTATGGAACATCACCATTTTTAATGGGTATATCAACTATAGATGGCCATTGTTCATAGCTATGTTAGTTTACCGGAGGGTAATGTTCATCGTTATGCAATTGTTGATGAACATGTACTAGTGTTTGTTTGCATTTTTTCCAATAATCCATCCATCATTATAATTTCCATCATAGCGTACTAGTGCAAATATCCTAAAATGGGGATGAATGATACTGAGGCCTATAATGAATAGCGGCACTGTTATTGATCCAAAATGATCCATACAGTGACTTCAGTTTTATCATAGTTGGTATACAATGCTTATACTACTGTAGTTGGAATACTAATCAATAATGATCCAACTATAATACTTGTAGTCCATCTTCAGTTATAGCAAGAGTTAGATTAGTTAGATGGATATTGAAATGAACGGGAGTCGCACCAAGAAACATAAGGATTTTTCACCATTTTTATTTGGGGACATAATATGGGTGCCACTTGTTAATCCCAATGGCTGAATCCCAGCCTGGCTGGCAATGACTTATCCCAACTACATCCCAATTGGATGGCTGACTTCTCAACTACATCCCAATTTTGCTTGGTGGTATCACCATTAGACACCATAAAAAAGTTGGGGGATTGCTACCCACAAAAACCGTAACCGGGTTCCGGTGGAGGCTCCGCTATGGAAGCAGCCAGGGGGCTGTAGCCCAGCCATGGGTCGATATTTTTCTCAGCAGACTGTGACATATTATCAGAGGGTAAAATATGGAATTCAGGGGCTTACTAATGTCGAATATGTGTCTACCAACAAGACAGGTTTGGGTGGACTAATCAAGAATGATGGGGATTGCAACATAACAAATTCAGGGAAAACGATAATGAATAGGGTTTCAACAAACCAGTTTGTGGCCATAAATTGGGATGTCATATTTCTTTTGGTAAAACCATTGTAAAATAGAATGTATCAATATAACATGGTCTGCACAGAAATGGAGATATCCTAGACATTGATATATACAAATTAACATTTGTCCAGAAAATGGAGGGGTCTATTACCAAAATAGCAATTTGATCGGGGACATGAGGTTTTAAACAATGGGGATTCGTATATATATATATACACATATCATATGGATGTACGACCAATGTTTAGAGGTTGCACATCGCTAATATATGAATATATAATGAGAATGGACAATTGTTATTTGGTGTGGCCTACTAAAGACAAACTAGTATGTTTCAAAATTATTCTGGAGTCCCATGAAGGGATGCTTACCTCAAGTTGTCCAACTTAGATTTTGGGGAAATCCATAGTTTCCCTAGGACAAATGATGTACACATGGTGGGTTTTCGTATCAATGTTTTTTTTTTTGAGGGCAAATGCCAAAACGACTGATTTTGCGTGTTCCTTGGCACCAAACTTTTTGAACCATGCTCAGGCGGAAACAGGCTTGAACTCACAAAAAAAACATACTTTAAAGACACCAAAAAAAGTGATTGCCATCCAAGAGACAAGCAGGTATAAGCAGCATTCTGTGTTTTTCTGAACCATGGGAATTTTGATCGGCAAGAAAAGTGGATCTAAGCAACATAAAACGTCACATTTTTGATGTTGCAATAGATGATTTTCCAGCCAAAAAAAACCATCCGCTTTGAGGGATTTCCAGTTGCCATGTTTGATTACTGATGGTATATCCCATTAACATCCCATTCATATCCCATCAATATCTCATAAGTTGTTCATTGATATACTATTTCTAGAGGAATTTCCCAGCTAGAAACCTCCATTTTTGGGGGATTTTCCAGCCGGGGATGATCGGAGGGTACATCCCACTCATATCCCATCAATATGCAATTCACCTTCCATTAATCTTCCATGAGCCATTATATCTTGTGTATCTTAAGTCCATGCCAAGATTTTTTGGTGGTTAAACAATGTTAAATCCCTATAAAAACCATATAAAATCCCCATCAATCTTGAGGTTTCCATGATCACCGCCTTCGCTCCTGGCTGGTCACCTCTCTGCAGCGCTTCCTTGCGGGCCGAGCAGGTCACTGGACCAGACCATTCCGTGGAGATCGGGGTTAGTCCAAAAGATACCCTCATCATAACCCCGATTTTAATGGGAAATCTATAACTATGGAAAATCCACTTTTTTAATGGGAAATCCACTATAAATTTTAAACAGCCACATCATAACTATGGAAAATCCACCCATTTTTAATGGGAAAATCATGGAACATCCACTATTTCTATGGGCCGTTTTCAATAGCAAATTGTTAAATTACCAGAGGGTATGATTTCTCAAAGTGGACCCCGAAATCATCCAAACTTTCTCAACTTTCGGGGAAAGCAATGGTGAAATGGGTCCACCAGTTCGAGAAGCCTGTAAGTAGGGGTGTAATTAAAACCAACCATACTACTGAAGATATTATGAGGATACTGGATATTATGGTGATACAATGGGATATAAGACGAACAAGGGCAATTTAATCAGCGCTCATCTTGGATTACAATGCTTTTCTCAGGTAACATGATCTAATCTTAAAAAATGGGGTTATAAGACCAGCCATTTTGTGGGGATACAAAAGGGGGATATGTTTATTAATGGATATGAATGATGGTCCACCCAAAAATATAATATATATGTTTTTCAGAAACTGGCGATTGACACCATTTGATGGAAGTGTCTACGGGAACAGGCTTGAAAAGAAAACGGGTAACCTATTTTCCGACAAACCCAATAGATTGGTGAATGGTTACAACAGCATCACAAGTCTATTTTCAGTCATTTTGTCATGGAGGAATCGGTTGAGATCTGACTGAACATTACAGTATCCCATTTGGCAGGGTACGGTCCCCAGCCATGAACAAAGAACGTAAAACACTAGCAGTCACGAGCATCTTCAGTGGGAAAACCATCTTGAAGCCACTTGAAGCTGATGTTTCAGTGGTTGTTTCCAGTGGCGTAAGTAGCTTTTAACTGGCAAAAAGATAAGGGATCTTGAGGTAACACTTGGGAAGGTAATACCATAACAATCGTAACACCTACCACTCATGTCGGGGAATTATACTCCACCAAAACTGGCGTAGTGCAACTGCATCAATGCGCATCAAGATTAGATATATATATATATATAGATATATGAGTCATATTTTTGCTTCGGAACATCAGCCACCGACCCACCTTTAAAAATGGCATTGCGAGGTGCCGCAGGAGCGACAAATTTAGGCTACTGGAAAGCCGCCGCTTCCTACGACGAAGCCTGCAAAGACCTGGCAGAGTTAGTGGGAAGCGAGGCGACGTTGAACGTCAACGATGCGGTCCTTTGCGTAGGCGGGGAGCCAAAGACATTTAAGTGCCTGCTATTCCCCTTGGTTGGGTGATGGTGAGCCATTATTTTTTGGAATAGAATCATTTGGAATAACATAAGATAACAATTTGATTCAGTTGAGCTATGAAGCCAAAAACGTTTTCATGCGCTTTCCGCTTTCAAGACTCATGAGATTTGGATAGATTTGTTGGGATAGGTTGGGGTAGAGGTTTCATTGACTCCGATGTCTCACCAGTCTTCAACAACTAGGGCGTAGCAACCCTTGGGGACCCACCCAGTGCAAGTGCAACCAGTATTTTAAGGCATTGTGCATCCCAGTATGAAGTATATGCACTATATACATATATATATATATATAGTATACGTATATGTATCTTAACTCCAACAATCATCTCATTTATGTATCAACCTTTTTGATGACATAGACCTTTTAGAATCTACCTTCCATCCCAACTCGTAGACTCCCCACCTTCTGAGAAAGTATTGGAACTCCCAAACCTCAACCACCTCACCCCAGCAGGTGTTTGTAAATGGCATAAAAGGGGTTTTTCATCGAAGCAGTTTGTAGCCTTATTTGATTGACTTGATTTACATGGTTACCACATTTGATCTGGTATCCACATTCTAGTATATACCACATATTCACTGTATACTACTTATCCCTGATATACCACTTATTTGTTTCACTTCAAGTTCGAGATCTCGTTCAGAGGCTGCGGCTTCAGCGCGGAGCTCGCCTTCTTCCGCCAGCGCTTCGGTCCGCGGCGCGTCGCGGGGCTGGACGCGGCGGCGTCGGGTGACGATGTACGGCGGGGCACGGTGGAGACGATGGCCACGGGAGCGGCCCGACACCGGGGGAAGCCGGAGAATATGTTGAAAAAATGGGGGGAGGGGTGGGGGAGTAGGATAAAAAAGGATAAGACTAACTCAGAATGATGTGAAATGGTTGAGATGTTTTGATGTTCGGAGTTTTTGTAAGTTTGGAAGTCTGAAAGCCAAGGAACATGAAGAATGACAGTTTCTTTTTGGAAGAAATAAGAGAATTAAGATGCATGGACCATCAGTGAAGCGAAGGATAATCCATGGTGAAGAGACCAGCGGATGCAACCAACAATGTAGGAATCCACAGTACTTCTAGACACACGAAACACAGAAACAATGGTTTCACAAGCATTAACCAACGCTTCATTTGTGTTGTGGGATTCACTGCAAATCAACCTCTGAATGATGTTCGGTGAAATGCCCCTCTACTATTAATTCTTGGTTTTGAGGCCATGTTTTGACTGACCAATATTTGGTTTCATTTCAGAGATTCCATTTCTTGATGATCGACCTACAGTAGTCAAAACATGTCATACTTGGGCATGCGTGAACTTGCGTGAACTTGGGACTGCAACAACTACCAGCACCAAACGTTTTAGGTCCACCAGCATGGAATAGTAACATTGGTAGCAACTGGTTGTTGCCAGTGATCTCTTTCAAACAGTGGTCCAGGTCCAACTGATTCACATGTGGAAGTGGCGAAGTGGCTCACCAATGGAGGTCATGTCATCTTCGCATTTCTCTGGTGACCTTCCCATTTTCATCCCATATGGTCATCCCATATGCTCATTCGATCCGTTAAAAAAAGGCCCAGCACTTCCGCTTCAACGAGTTCACGAAGGTTCTGGCCGTGGATTGTGCATATCATTTCGAAAGGGTGAAATTCTTCCAGGAGGCGAAGAAGGTGGTGCCTGGCATCGAATTTGACCCGTCGTCGACGACGGGCCTCAAAAAAAAAAACACCATGGCCAACGGCAGTCATAAACCCATGGTGTTATCCACTTAAACCCACTGAGACCAGATGTTATGGTCTCTAATACTCCCTCTTAAGAGTAAAATGATGGGCTTATTTTATGGTTGGGCTTGCCGGCTTACCACATACTGCCTCTGCCACATCTCGTCCTGTTGCAGCAGTACTCACGCATACGCACTCAGAACGGAAAAGGATCCCAAGAAAACAGATCCTTTTAAAGCAAACCAGGGTTTCTTAGGCGTGTTTAGTGTCGAGAAGGGACTCATTTATCTGTCTTGGTGGCCTAGCCAAAGCTGGATCTGTGGCATGGGACCTTTAGTCTACCCAGGTGTGTGTCATTGTTGCTCGTTGCTCTTTTCGGCATGCTTTGGAATCGGGAAGCCCAGATCATATAATCCATAGATCATATCTGGTTGGTGGTTTGGAGCATTTTTTATTTTCCCATATATTGGGAATGTTATCATCCCAACTGACGAAGTCATATTTTTCAGAGGGGTAGGAATACCACCAACCAGATATAGATCATCTAGATCTCAGAATAGAAATGCCGAAATCGCGAAATCCCATGGAACTCGGGAAATCGGACTCCAAGGCGCGCGAAACGCTGACCCTGACGGATGTCGTCCTCCGCAACAAAGACGCGCCTGTGTGGCTGCGGATGGCACTGTGTGCCATGGATATCCCGTGGAGCAACCACTGGACGGAGCAGGAGTATCGGAGCAAGCTGCAACGTGGCAGAAATCTGGAAACTCTGATCATTGGGATTTCTATGGGACATGCATCCTCAATTGATATAGATATGGGAATTGATATGGGGATACATATGATCGAAGGAAGTTTAGAAGTCAAACTTCCGACAATATGGACAGATGAAAAGCAGAGATGGGAAGAGTAAGAGAAGAAAAGAGAAGAAAGAAGATCAAAAAGATAAAGTAGATTGAATCCTATACCGCGCGCTCACGCGCTCGCGAAACCCTAACGCGCGCTCGCGCGTTTTCCAAACCCTATATATATAGTTAAAACCCTAAAAACTTCGCAATCCTAACCCTTTCTAACCCTAAACCCTAAACCCTCAAGCTGTACTGCGCGCTCGCACGCTCGCGAAACCCTATCATATAATTTAAACCCTAAAAAGTTGGCAACCGTAACCCTTTCTGTCTCCAAAGAGTGACGCCTTAGGACTTGCACATCTTAGCCCCTTCTGTTGCCACATGTTGGCACGTAGAAATAATCCTATACCGCGCGCTCGCGAAACCCTAACGTGCGCTCGCACTCGCCAAACCCTATCATATAGTTTAAACCCCTTTTAGCTTGATGATTTTCTAATACAACCACCATTTTTTGTTGGGGGTTTCCCAGCCCTGCCAGGTGCTGAAGCTACAAAACGCCGCAGAATGCCGCAGAGTGGAAAAGTGGCCGATGGCAAAGAAAGGGACCAGATCCAATAGGAAGATCATCTTTCAAAGGGTTTTTTTTGGGGGGGGTTCCATATATTCCATGTTAAATGGTGGGCAAGGAAGGCAGTTGTCCCCATTTGGAAATGCCTACTTGAGGTCCCAGGTCCCCCCCCCTCTAAGGGCTAGGTGATACTACACTACACTACACTACACCACACCACACTACACTACACTACACTACACTACACTACACCACACTACACCACACCACATCACACCACACCACACCACACGACACTACACTACGCTACGCTACGCTACACTACACACTACACACTACACACTACACACTACACACTACACACTACACACTACACACTACACACTACACACTACACACTACACACTACACTACACTGCACTACACGACATTACACTGCACTACACTGCACTAATTACACCACACCACGGCTACAACTGCAACCGCGCTTGCAACTACACTAATTACACTACATTACAACTACAGCTACAACTGCAACTACAACTGCCACTACAATTGCAACTGCACTGCACCACACTACATCCAGCAGTTGTGGTAAGGTGACCATTTGCAACCATTGCAACCACTCCAAAAAACACACAGCTCCAACCACCTGTCGGTCCATCAGTGGATTCGCTCTGCCATCCGTGATTCACAACAACCAACCTCTCCTATAGGTTTCCTATTTGTGAAACTTCCGCCACCGCCTTGTGCGGTACTACTGGTATATTTATATATATATAATATATATATATATATTGAATTGCATTGAGATGTAAATATAACACAATGAAACTTAATATAACCACCAATATGATATTTGGATGTCTCTGAAAATGGGGATACTCAGACACAGCTTTTCATGGAGAAATGATGGCTTGGGATACCTTATCAAGCATCATTTTCACGTCCTTTTGGGGCCAGCAACACCTTCAACTGAGGATATGAACCACGGTCATCAACACTACTGTGGTTTATTTTGCCAAAGTCTCAAGTCTTGTAGGTTCAGTGCGCACCACCTGATGTGTCAGTTATTGACGATACAAATGGTTTCTTGGTGGCTTTAACTCCATTTCGCTTGTTGTTGAGCAGTTATTAACTGCAGGAAGGGCCCATTAGATAGGTAACTTGGTATTTATAACTGCAATGAGTAGGACTTATGGTGGATATATGTACGTATATTATAAATACATATATTGTATATACATATCTATATATATATTACATATACTCGTAGAGGTAACACCAACCAACAAACATAACTGTGAGGGTTTCCATGCAGGCACCAGGCTGGCTTCTCCATTGTGTCGTGGCGGTCCCTGGAACCTCACGTCTTGGCGTCCGAGCGATGGCCGGGGACGGGTCTGTTGGCACCGCATTTGGACTACGTCTTGATCCACGCTGAGGTGACGTGGCCGGACATCCCATGGTGGTGGTCATTGTGGTTCCAACCCCCCCCAAAAAAAACAAAATAGTTCTAAGTGAAGTTTCTTTTGAAAGGAAACTAAGTAAGTATGTAAGCATTAACAGAAAAGTCCTCATGTAGAACCAGTTGGAACATGTGTTCCTTACATAAACTTCATAAACCTCTCGTTTTCCCATTTTTTCCTTGAAATCCAGCCCCATTTTTTCCCCATGCGCCCCGTGCTGCGCCGTGGATCGCCGTAGGTGAGGAAGTCGGATCGGCCCAGCGCTGCGGTCATCGGATCTGGGATGAGCGGACTCATCGCGGCGCATCTTTTGGAGGAGACCCATGAGGTGCGATGGGACGATGATGGCGCAACAATACCATAGTAGATGATTGTAAATAATGGTTAACATTGAATGGTTAATAAAAAATGGTTGATATAGAATGGTTAAT
>CAMXCT020001813.1:574906-672406 GCA_947184155.2 Cladocopium goreaui
GATCCATAAATGGTGGTACCCCAAAATGGATAGTTTCTAATGGAAAATCCTATTAAAATGGATGATTTGGGCGTACCCCCATTTTCGGAAACCTCTGAAAATAGGTTCAAATTGCCATAACTGGGGGTATTTGCTATTTTCAGACAACCCCATATGTTTCTTGATGCAACAAAGACAACGTTTTTTTAGAAAGAACTTCAGGAGTGATTTCTTAATGTCTTGCGTTTTCTTGGCTGGTGGTTTCTGCAAGAGTTATTGTTTGAACTCCCAAAAACATGCCGGAAAATTCTATTTTCTTTAAGATTGACTCCCAATTTTCGAGATATCACTTTTTGTTTCAGCTGTATTTTGCTTTCCCATGCTCTGCAAATGGGGATGATAAATGATAAACCCATTTTAGTGAATTAAGCACGGGTTCTCCATCCTTTAAGAATATACAGTAATATGATCAGCAGAGATTGTGAGAGAACCAACAAAAAACTGCATGATTGATAGAACATAGTGGAAGCGATTTATACTGTAGTTTGTCAGTTTAGCTATGGTTTCCATTCTCAAAGAAACCTTGACATTGCCCCATATATTCTGGAGCTCCTGAATGCACATTTTCTTCATACTGTTCCTTTCTTGTTAGTCAGAATAAGTTTCTGCCATACTCTGATTTGATTTTCTTTGTCTGGAAATGGGACATTCGGGTGCCACACAACTTCTTGATGTCGTTGGAATTGTTGCGACCACAAGAACAGGCTTGCATTTGAGCTGGATGCTATCGTGTACATATGAAACTTGGCTGAGCACGGATGGTTGGGGTTTTGGCTCCTGGTCAGGAAAACAGGGAAGGCAGGGTTCGATTGATTGGGAGTGACTCATCAAATTGCACGGGCTTAAGCTATCGACGTGTCGTGTGCAGATCCACACAAGTATGTACTCACAAGAATGCAGTACCTCATACGGGTATGGTATGAGTCAAAAGTACACAATGGACCCACACCATTTTCTTATAGTATTTATATCTAACAAGTTGCACTGTTGCACCGTTCATTTTTGGGGCTTTGATACCCTTGCCCCATACCCATATGGGTATGGATCAATACCTATTAATACCAATTTTTAATGGGATGAACATCCATTTACCAGCTATTTTGGGGTTCACTAGGGACCAGGGTTTTGACCCATCCCCATCTCCAAATTCTTCCATCCAAAATCCAATCCCGGTGCCAGGACCAAGCGAACGCAACCCCGGCGGGGGTGGTATTGGGCTTCATCCGCGCCAGTAATCCCTTCGTGCGGATGTACCAGGCAAGCGGAAACATCCTCAGGCGGCCTGGCATCAGCAATTCAGGTTGTTGATGGAGTACCCTCTGGTAAACTAACATAACTATGGAAAATTACCATTTTTAATGGGAAAATATCCACTATTTCTATGGTCATTTTCCATAGCTACGTTAAATTACCAGAGGGTAATACCCCTTTGACTGGGAATGAGGTAAACTATCCCCCAGAAAGCTTGGTTACTGGGGTTTACTGTTTGGTAAAAATGACAGTAGAAGGGGTTTGAAGTTCCTGAATTGTGGCCTCCACAGCTGGCTTGAAGATGTGGGTCCTGATTAAACGCCAATTGCCAAATTAAACGCCAATTGCTAATATACTGCTAAAGTGCATTGTTTTCTTTGAAAGTATAGCGAAATCGTCAGTTCCTAGTTGATTCGTCGCATGCATTTGCGATTTAGCTGGCTTGAATCGTCAGTTGCTGTTGGTTTTCCTTCACTTACCCTCCGGTAATCAAACATGCTTTGCTGGAAAATACCACATTTAGAGCTGATTTTCCCGTTTAGATACTCATTTAGTTTCGGGATATTTTGGGACTGGTGTGTTTTGCAACAGTAACCAGTGTATTTTCAGACGGATCAGACAGCCCATGGCCATGTTTGATGACACCGAAGGTATCAATCAATATTCCATCACCATTCCATTATCTCCCATTAATATCTCATTAATCTTCCGTGAAAATTCCATCAATATCCCATTTTGTTCGGGGCTAAGTCCTACTTGTCATAGACCAGCTGTGTCAGGATCTATCCCACCATGAAGGCCTTGCAAGACCGCTTGCTGACTGGGAAAGCACCTTGGATCAAGTTATGGCTGCCGTGGTAGCCATAGCACACGCTAGTTGGTTGGGGACCCTCAATCCAGCCCAACCTTCTCAGCACTCAAACTCAGGTATGACTTTTTAGTTCAAGTACTTTGTCCGGATTGATTCAGGATGTATTCAGATTGAGTGAAGAATAGATGGAGTTTCAACCCTTGATATTGCCCCGTCAAGTCTTTGCTCTTCTGGATTCTTTTATAATTCTGTCTGTAATGGGATATATCATGATATAACGATTACCGACCATGACAAAAACCCAATCCAAAAACCATCAAAAACCCAGCCAGGTCCCCAGATCTCACCTTTCTTTACCAGGTGATTCGCGTGAACTCCCCTGTGACCTCCTTCTACGACGAGTCGGCTCGCCGCAGCCGCTGCATCGATGGGACCTGCTACGATGTGGTGCTGGTGGCCACGGATGCGCCGGCCGCGGGATATTTGTTGGGAGGTGAGTGGCAGTGACTCGGCTCAAAATGGGTATGGATCAATACCTATTAATACCATTTTTAGTGGGATGAACATCCATAAATCCCAGCTATTTTGATGTTCACCAGGGGTACAAGGTTTTGACACACTGCCAAATGTTGGAAAAAAAAACATGATGTAATTTTGATGACTTTTTTATTGCCACGTTTTTTTAATTTTACTTGGAAATCAAGATGTGAAGCGAAAAGCTCGGGGTTTGGCCGGTGTGCTTGGAAGCAAAAGACTGGTGGTTTAGTGTGGTGTTTCAAACCTCTCTTTCTGGGCACCCGAAGGGAATTAATGAGGATGTATGTATATATATATATATATGTTTTGAGGAGTTTCAACTTCGGAAGGGATCGTTGTTGGAGATGATAATTACAATTAATTACATATAATTACTGTACCACAACGCAGCGCTTGATGATGTCTATTCATGGGTCATCCCCCAAACACCTCTGAAAACTATGCCATGATATGCCATGGCTTTGTCCCATGGCCCCCAGGATGCTAAAAAAATCCACGGTGTTCGAACGCGGCCGCGTCAGGTCAAGGCTGTCGAAGATCCACTACCAAAAGGGTCGAATCATCGTCCACAAGGACCCAAGGTTGATGCCTGCAAGGAAGGAAGACTGGCGCACCTTCAATATCAGGGAGGATGGGCCAAAGGCAGGGATAAACCCATTGACGGCAGAGGGAATAGGATGGAACAAGGTATGGTACTTGTAAATGATGAGATTTTCTCTGGCGAGCTGAAGCACATTAGCTGATGAGATGTCATTTTGATGTGGATGCAACTCATTTCCACCTGACTGAGTTGCCCTTCATATTCTGGGAACCCGAAAACATTGGTGTTTTCCATGCCACTTTTTGACCTCCATCCAGAGGTCTGTAGCTTCTCAACCCCTTGGGTGGTTCAGGTATCAAATTTCGAGCTGGCCAAATTTTGGTTGGGCACTTTAATACAGACTTATTTTGCCATATGTTTGCCAATTGCTTGCCAAATGATGGTGAAATATGTGCCACCCACCAGGAAAAAACACCGGACAGCAAATTCCACTATGAGTCATATTTTCCCATATTTTGAAATACGGTGGGTGGAAAAAATCCTGCACCACCTTGGATGGTTAAAACCCTATGAATAATGGGATAAATCAGCTATCAACTGGTGCAGGATTTCTTCCATCCACAGTATGTTCCTATATTTTCTCCAGTTTATCTTGCCATGAAGTCTTGAGCCGCCAGCTGGAGCGGCAGGGCACCTGTCAAATCACCGTGTGGCTCAACAAGTTCTGGGGCCGCGAGGATCTGACGGAAGATCTGTTCGAAACCTGGAATCCATCGGAGGAGTGCAAAGCGGAACTGAAGGCCTGAACAAAAAAAAATGGGAGGATGAGGTGATAGGATCAACATGGATCAACCCCCAACAGAATTATATACTGTATCTATATATATATATATGTATATCCATTATTGTGTATATCATAATATCCATATAATATCCATATTATTGCGTATTATATGTGATTGATTGCATGTGAGGCATCTATGCAAGTAGCACATGCACCATATTACTGGTACACATATTACACAGGGTTGCTGCAATCCATTTGATGCTCAGCTCGCACTGCGGATCCCAACGGATCGTCTGAGGTGAAAGATGTGGAATTGGCCCGGGCGACCTATACCAAAGAGATGCACCAATTGTGGTCCTGGATTGAGGAGCAATCTGAGGGGGCGAGGGGCGAGACAAAAGTAAAAATGCTTGTTAAATGTTGTTAATGCAAAACAAAACACCACTTGAAAGAGAAATGAGTGGGATCGGGTTGAAACCGGATATCAGATTGCAGCTTGTAGATTAGGGTACGATAAGTCTGATGATGACAGATGGAGATTTCAGCAGAGTCAAGTGCAATAAAGTCCTTTTGCAACGTGACCAGCAGTAGGAGGGTGTAGTGACCCGCACCCACACATGCAGCAGGAAAAACAAGGAGAGGATGGTTTCTATGTGGCTGGTGCTTATGCGTTGGAGGGTATGAGCCTGTTGGAAGCTCAGGGGTGAGCAGCGGCTGCATGATCTTGCATAGCGACTCAAGACAACAAGAGATCCGAACAAGATTGCTGAAACAAGCTTGGCTCTTCTTCGTCACACAACTGCCGTTTTCTTACTGAACCCCCTGTGGTGATGAACCGGATGAACCCCACAATTTTTGTGGGTAACCCACGTATTTTTTGTTCGGTAAAGCTTGAAGGCTTCTTCGGGATACCTCCAGTTTTTCTTTCAACAACCTTCGACTTGTTCCTCATAAAACCTTGAACTTGCTACCGCGAAAATGCTGGTAGTATATATTCACTATATATATATATCATATGATATCATGTCTATATATATTCTAGGAATATCATGAATCATGAAGATCTGGTGGTCACTTATCCCGGACCGTTCCAAGGTTGGAACAGGCTTGCATCTCAGCGCAGCGTGCCGTGGCCGCCGTGCACCGCGACGCTGAACGTGGCTCCGAGCTGAGCGACGAGCATCCGAGCGGCCAAAGGAAGAAGGACGCAAAAAGCGGGAGGTTTGGATCTAGGTTGTTGCCATTCAAAACCCATGGGTTTAACTGGAAATCCATTCAAAAACCATGGGTTTAACTGGAAATCCTTTCAAACATCATGGGTTTAACTGGAAATCCATTCAAAAACCATGGGTTTAACTGGAAATCCATTCAAAAACCATGGGTTTAACTGGAAATCCTTTCAAAAACCATGGGTTTAACTGGAAATCCATTCAAAAACCATGGGTTTAACTGGAAATCCATTCAAAATCATGGGTTTAACTGGAAATCCATTCAAAAACCATGGGTTTAACTGGAAATCCATTCAAAAACCATGGGTTTAACTGGAAATCCATTCAAAAACCATGGGTTTAACTGGAAATCCATTCAAAAACCATGGGTTTAACTGGAAATCCATTCAAAAACCATGGGTTTAACTGGAAATCCTTTCAAAAACCATGGGTTTAACTGGAAATCCATTCAAAAACCATGGGTTTAACTGGAAATCCATTCAAAAACCATGGGTTTAACTGGAAATCCATTCAAAAACCATGGGTTTAACTGGAAATCCATTCAAAAACCATGGGTTTAACTGGAAATCCATTCAAAAACCAAAAACCATAACTGGAAATCCATTCAAAAACCATGGGGAAATCCATTCAAAAATCATGGGTTTAACTGGAAATCCATTCAAAACCATGGGTTTAACTGGAAATCCTTTCAAAAACCATGGGTTTAACTGGAAATTCTGGAAAATTCAAAAACACTGGAATTCAAAAACCATGGTTTAACTGGAAATCCATCAAAACCATGGGTTTAACTGGAATCCATTCAAAAACCATGGGTTTAACTGGAAATCCATTCAAAAACCATGGGTTTAACTGGAAATCCATTCAAAAACCATGGGTTTAACTGGAAATCCATTCAAAAACCATGGGTTTAACTGGAAATCCATTCAAAAACCATGGGTTTAACTGGAAATCCTTTCAAACATCATGGGTTTAACTGGAAATCCATTCAAAAACCATGGGTTTAACTGGAAATCCATTCAAAAACCATGGGTTTAACTGGAAATCCATTCAAAAACCATGGGTTTAACTGGAAATCCATTCAAAAACCATGGTTTAACTGGAAATCCATTCAAAAACCATGGGTTTAACTGGAAATCCATTCAAAAACCATGGGTTTAACTGGAAATCCTTTCAAAAACCATGATGGGTTTTTAACTGGAAATCCATTCAAAAACCATGGGTTTAACTGGCAATCCTTTCAAACATCATGGGTTTAACTGGAAATCCATTCAAAAACCATGGGTTTAACTGGAAATCTTTTCAAAACCAGGGTTTAACTGGAAATCCATTCAAAAATCATGGGTTTAACTGGAAATCCATTCAAAATCATGGGTTTAACTGGAAATCCATTCAAAAACCATGGGTTTAACTGGAAATCCATTCAAAAACCATGGGTTTAACTGGAAATCCATTCAAAAACCATGGGTTTAACTGGAAATCCATTCAAAAACCATGGGTTTAACTGGAAATCCATTCAAAAACCATGGGTTTAACTGGAAATCCATTCAAAAACCATGGGTTTAACTGGAAATCCATTCAAAAACCATGGGTTTAACTGGAAATCCATTCAAAAACCATGGGTTTAACTGGAAATCCATTCAAAAACCATGGGTTTAACTGGAAATCCTTTCAAAAACCATGGGTTTAACTGGAAATCCTTTCAAACATCATGGGTTTAACTGGAAATCCATTCAAAAACCATGGGTTTAACTGGAAATCCATTCAAAAACCATGGGTTTAACTGGAAATCCATTCAAAAACCATGGGTTTAACTGGAATTCCTTTCAAAAACCATGGGTTTAACTGGAAATCCATTCAAAAACCATGGGTTTAACTGGAAATCCATTCAAAAATCATGGGTTTAACTGGAAATCCATTCAAAAACCATGGGTTTAACTGGAAATCCATTCAAAAACCATGGGTTTAACTGGAAATCCTTTCAAAAACCATGGGTTTAACTGGAAATCCATTCAAAAACCATGGGTTTAACTGGAAATCCATTCAAAAATCATGGGTTTAACTGGAAATCCATTCAAACATCATGGGTTTAACTGGAAATCCATTCAAAAACCATGGGTTTAACTGGAAATCCATTCTAAAACCATGGGTTTAACTGGAAATCCTTTCAAAAACCATGATGGGTTTAACTGGAAATCCATTCAAAAACCATGGGTTTAACTGGAAATCCATTCAAAAACCATGGGTTAACTGGAAATACTTTCAAAAACCATGGGTTTAACTGGAAATCCTTTCAAACATCATGGGTTTAATATGCTTTAAGCCAGTTCAAACATGTGGATTTCGACCAGCAGGATGGGGATTTGACCATCAATTTCAGAGGATAATAGACACAAAACCATAATTTCGATTGAGCCATGGTAAGTAGAGTAATCCCTTCCATCAAAACCCCAAGGGGTCTTGGATTCAATCATTTTGGTGACGGAAAATGATGATGTTAGGGGCATGGGATTCATCAGGGGTCGTCTAAACAGGGTGGGATTGGCCAACTGCTGTGGTAATGGCCACCTGCGGTAACTCCACGTAGAGCTGGTTGAGGGTCAAGAGCCATGCAGGAAAACTGAGCAAATGGTGACAAAGCTTGTGATCCAGTTGCTTCTGTGGGCGGTACTGGAGGACAAAGAGCCTATGATCTCAAGATGGAGGATGCTTCAACCAACATCTGGCGGTCAAACTTGAGACCTGTCTGGAAACCACAATTTTTGATCATGTTCAACTATAATGATATATTACACCACATACATATATATATATATGTACATGCACACTATGTCGTTGGGTACCCAAGTTTGTGTTTTCGCCGTTTGCAGATCCTCCACTTGAGCCCAATCATTTGACAATTTGATGTTTGGGATATCGCTATATCGTTTCGTCAAACTCGTCGAACCCCGCGGCCCTGAAGCGGTTGCGGCAAAAGGTGGCTGCGCGGCGTAGATGGAAGTGTTGTGGGAACCCCAAAATGGGAACCACAATCGCAGTGGACAACCCCCGGCTTTCAGAAATGATATGCGTAGTACTCATACAGAAAAGATATGGCAGATTGGGTCTTCCTGCTGATGAAAAAACATCTCCGAACTGGGGAGAGAAATCAACATACTGGCAGGCGGTTTCCATCTGTAAACTGAGATAACACTGATAGTCGGTGGATTTCTGACCTCAAAGACTGTTTGGTGTTTTCCTTTTTTATACTTTTTTCACAATTCTATCTCCATGTGTCAAATGCTTTTCAGATCCTTGAAATCAGCGTGTCATTGCCCTGGAACAGAGCCAGCCAAATACTGGGTTTCAAAAAAAACAAGTCACATTCCATCTACATGCTGGAAAGCAAAAAAAGGCCACATAGAATCGGTCCCTGAAAAAAGCTCCTGTTGTGGCTGGATGGCCTTTGTGGGATGTCCAACTTTGCTCCAAATAACGGGCGTCACGATATCAGTCAGGTGGTTCTCTTTGGGCCATGAGGGTGCCTTCAGCTTCCTGTGCTCGCCAAGCTTCAGCTGCAGAAAGAGACATGAAAGTTGCAGGAATGCTGGGTCCCTGAAGTCAACACATATCAGCCTCAAACAACAAATCGAACAAATACATGGATTTCCAACTTTCAATGGACATGACCTACCAACTCAACATTGAGGTTTAGAGATTCATCACGACCTGTGAATAGGGAGGGTGAACATCCAGCTATACCAGCTAGTAGGCCATTGGGTTGAACACCCTTGGAATTGGAATGGGAGAGACCCCAGAGATCCCCAGTGCGCAGCAAGTTCTGGTGGGGCCCCCATTGAATCCCCACCCCTTCACAGCATCGTTTGTTTGTTCGCCTTGCGGATGTGGGCCGAGAATGTCGTGGGAATCCTCTCAGAACATCCTCAGATCAACGAAGATGACGAGAAAGTCAAAGGCCGCGGCGATTCACCCGGTTCTTCAAAAAAAGTCGTAGCAACGAGCTGTTGAAAAGGCTGGGACCGTCAATGTGCTAATTTTATCTAATTTTTGGTTCACTTTTCCAAGTTTCGAATTGCATGTGGCGGTCAAATTCTTTTTCCATTGCGTCTGGGGAAGCCTTGGATGACTCGTTGCGTACTTTCATCTGCCATCAATCACCCAATATATGTATATATTATATATATATATGTATTATATATATAGTGTATATACAATGATATTATTATATAACTTTTTCATTATATATATATACACATATCATTACATAGTTATACAATATAATGTATATCTACAGAATACACAATATTATATTATGTTATGTTATATTATTTAAATAGCAACATATATATATATATACATATAATATAATTATACATGCAGGATATCCGGGGATCTGTCGAGAGGCAGGGTGGTGGACGAGGACGCGTTGCTGGAGATTCGGAGATTGTTGGGACAGGCAACGGTGGAGCTGGTGGAGCTGGTGAGGGAAGGGCATGTGGTAAACCCCAGAACACACAGATATGTAATGTGTGTATATCACTATGTGTGAATTGAACATATATATATATATGTATATAATGTATGTATGTATGTATGTATATATATATATATATATACATGAATATATTGTTATGGAGAAAGTCAATCAATTTCCGTGAGCATCCTGGAATCCTGCAAGTTTGGTGGTTTTCATAGATAAGGTCATGTGAGGCCTCATGTAAGATCCCAGTTTTGCTGGGTAAAGTCAGCACATTTGATGGGTAACAGGTGATGACAGGTGAGGAGGCCCAATTTGATCAAGCCCAATTGGGTATTGTTAGTTTATTGATGTTTATTGCATGACATGGATTGAAATGGATTCATCTTTGGCGATGCCAATTGACATCAACTACAAAGTCTAGGTATATAAGATTATATAAGTTGGTTTACATAACTAGGCTCACTGAGGGGATCTAGAACAGGTGGGGCCTTTCTATGATCAGTCCCACACGTGGATAGGAGAAAGGCCTCGCTCTGTCGGATGTGCGGGGGCTCAGGGGGCCGTTGGTTCCATGGGATACCTACGATCTTCTCGGTGATTTTTGGGGTAGACGTAAGAATAGCAACCCCCAACCAGATGGAAAAGTAAAGTTCTACATTTATTTTGGGGTTGCAACAATGATTCTACATATCCTATTTGTTGTAATATGGTATGGTGTAAAGGAACAGTTCTGTGAAGTTTGCCCTCGATCTGACCGGCAACAAGCAAGAAACATCAACCACAACGGATCCAGAACTGGGCCCTGGCCCTCAAAATGGCGCTGAGTCCTTCCTCCGCAAGTGCCTGGTCTATCAGAACGGCTGCGTCCAGCGCGCCTCCGGGACGGCGGAGCGCTTCATCGCCTTCCGCCGGGCGGAGAGGTGGGGAAGATGGGAAAAGGTGGATGGTCAGATGGAGTGTAGATGCATATAATATGCATATACAATGCAATTCAGAGAATTAAACCCACAGTTCATATATTTTCATGTATATATATATATATATTCAAATATAAGTACACATTTTCACATAAAATACAGAATGTCATCAGCTAATAAAACAACACATACTTACATTATATATTTTATATATTTTATCTGCAATTCTTATATTCGTCCTGTTCATGTGTGCAGTTTCAGGATTCCAAGGCTCCAACCATCACCACGGATCACAGAGCTTAACGATTGGTTGATTCGTTGGACGTCCCACATGAAATCCTGATCGGTTCCAAAAGTTGAATGCATGAAGTCATTAATAATATGGTTAATATGGTTATCTACATAGTTGGTTGATAGTCAATCAAAGAAAGATCCATAGTTTATTATAGATGATTTATATTATCATATAGTCATGAATAGTTTCTATAGTTGCTATGGAGGTTTCCAATCCATGGGAGTACCCCCATATGGCCTGATGCAGGTGGCCCTTCAGACTCATGGTGTGGGATGTGGACGTGGCGTTGAGGAGTTGATCACCGGTGGTTCATTGATGATCTAGGGCATTAATGCTAATGTAACCTATCTAGCTTAACCGGTACCCTCTGGTAAACTAACATAGCAATGGAAAATCACAATTTTTAATGGGAAAACTCACTATAAATGGCCATTTTCAATAGCTATGTTAGTTTACCAGAGGGCAGTTGATTAATTATGAACTATATAGTCTATTGTTGATAAATGTTGATCATATATATATATATATCCCCACCAGTTTTGGTTTTTAATTGATTATCATCTAGAGGGTTAGTAAATGTTAGTAGCCTACTTAGGTTATTGGGGATTATCATCACATTTGATAGGGATACCCGTCAACCACTGTGGGATGGGACAGGAGGTCCTCTGATCAGACATAGATATGCAAAGTACCGTATCTAAATCCCAGAAATTGATCGCTATAAATTACATTAAATTACTCAAACAAAATGATGGATTTTCCATGGATTTTCCATATCTACCAGTCTTATCCTTAGACTTCCTTCGCTTTTGGGCCGGAGGACGGGGCTTCATTGGCTCCTCCCCGGTGTCGCTGCCAGCGATGCGTTGCCGGCCGTGTGTTTGGTCTTCAACATGGCGGCTTTGGATCCATCCAGGTGTTCCATCCAGCAGTGTCTGGGCCGTTTTTTTAGCACAGTTGCACCGGGCTGGTAAAACAACCAGCAGAGTTGTTGGGATTTTTTTGCACCATTTATGAGAGGGGTTATAAATGGTTATATAGAAGTGATAAGGATTCATAGAGGTTATAAGCCTATGAAATAGGGATGATCATGGATGATCCCTATTTGTGAGTTATCCCTCAGTGTCGCCAAGGTATTCTGACTGTTGGCTTATCCCCACTGGTGCATTTCCACTTCGAGTGCGTGATCGATTTCTTTTATTCCCACTCCAAAGCAAATTTCGGAATATTAAGGACACAGCCATATCATACTGGTCCTTCAAAGCCAAGGGTATCATCGATTGTTATCTCACCATGTCCGTTGATGATACATCAATGGATCAATCCCCAGTGATCCCCATGAGTAAACCTCAAAGCCAACTCCTCCAAGGTATCAGAAGCTGACTTTGTTTCTGATGGAATGTGCCACGGATGCCCTTGCAGTGCAGCAGCGTGGCGTGGCACTGCTGGCGGATTTCAGGGAGCTGAACGTGGGCCGTTTCCGCCGTGCGCTTGGGGTGGAGGACGCCACATCCTGACGACTATCAACAATAGGGATTTCAGAGAAAAAAAGTGGAGATATTTCATTTCGCCTTGTGAGATGAAGGGCGGTGTCTGCAACGTTGGGGTATGACACCAATATGTGGCCCTTCAATAGGGATAATGACGATTAATTAGTAGATTCAACAAAACCCGTTTGAATCAATGTTATTGAGTTATTTACGTTCAATATGAATGAATCAGATGGATTAGATTTGGTTGGATTAGATGTACAGATACTGTAGATGATGCCAGCTAAAAGTTATATTTATATATATATATGTATATATAATTATATATATATAATTATAATTATATATAATTATATATATATAATTATAATTATATATATAATTATATATATACATATATATATACATACATAATTTTGAATATGCAAAGGTGTGTGTACATATATTTCACCTGATGTATATACGTCATATATGTAGGGTATTTGATAGATGGATTCGCCCGAATCGTTGTTACATTGTTGGTTGATTGACTGATTGACATTTTCTTGTGGTCATAACATCTTGTAAATGCCATCCCGATTTTTATTGGGTACCTTGGGTATTTGCCATCACTGCCAGAATTGTTTTGCGGAAGCAATTGCAGGAGACATATATATATATTATGGTATATATATGGTATATATATAATTGTATTTGTTCGATCTGAGACCCAATTTTGTTCCTTCGAATCCGCAAACCAAAGTGTAATCCTGATGAAGCTGTTCATTTGAGTCCATGAAATCCCATCTCATCCACCCCATAAGGTGATGACATATGGTGATATAACCAACAAATAAACGCCAATTTCTAAAGAATTTTCACAGGAGAATTCAATGATCAACTCCATGAAATATACCCTCTGGTAAACTAACATAGCTATGGAAAATCACAATGTTTAATGGGTAAATCAACTATCCATGGCCATTTTCAATAGCTATGTTAAATTACCAGAGGGTATGAGACTCCTCCTATGACCCCATGGGATCCCCCATGAATCCCCCAAACGGCCCCTTGGCCCCAATGAAATCTCGGCCTGAGCATCACTGAAAATCCTCCTTGAATTGGCACATCCCATTATAATTTTCCAGATCTTCTATTCATATCCCACGAATATCCCAATGAAATATCATGAAATATCGCCAAAAAAATATCCCATTGAGATCTTCCATTGGAATGTACCATTCATGTGCTATTCATATCCCAATGGATCGTCAGGACATCAAGCGCGGCCTGCGCTGCTGGGTGGGCTCCTTCCCCTGCCGGGTGCGGCGGATCTGGCTACTGGGGGCGCCCACGGTGGTGAGGTGCAGCGGTCGGGATCCAGTTGGATTTGGGGGTCTCCATAAATGGGGGTATCCAAAAACGCTTGTTTTTTTTCAGGGAAAATCCCAGCTATAAATGGATGATAACTGGGGGTACTATGGCTTAAAAGCCGCTAGAAATTTGAGTTATAGTTGACCATCAAACTATGGGGACAAGTGGATACAATTGATGAATGATACTTAGTTCATGATTATACACTGTTATACACTATCCTTAATATATTGGGGATTGTCACTGCATCATTCACAATCCATTGTGGGACATATGTTCTTGATCAACCAGTATAGATAAAAGGGCACCAGAGGCTTTTGAACACTGGGTTTCAAAATATTTTAAACATGTCTATATAAACATGTTCGCCCCAACCCGGACGTTGCTCCACACTTTCAATCGTCATGATCATCATCATGATCATCATGATCATCATGATCATCATGATCATGATCATCATCGTCATCGTCATCGTCATCGTCGTCATCATCATCATCATCATCATCATCATCATCTCATTACAATTTGCCCCCCCTCTGAACAATATGTTGACTGGGGTAATAACATCAACTTTATCTTCATGAGGGTTCAAAATTCGCCACCCCCTATGAACAATATGTTGGTTGGGGTAATAACATCAACTTTATCTTCATAAGGACTCATAAGGGAGCAAAATTTGCCACCCCCTCTGAACAATATGTTGATTGGGGTAATAACATCATTTTTATCTTCATAAGGGATCAACATTTGCCACCGCCTCTGAACAATATGTTCATTGGGGTAACAACATCAATTTTTTGTCAGACGCGGCGCAACGTCAGGGTTGCAGCGAACATGTTTAAAACATGGGATTTGGTATAGCTTGTCTTCAACCTCCCAGTTCTACTAGTCGTGTGGCACATTTTGAAGCCTTGCTTGGTCTGGGAAGTCTATCTTTATGGCACATGATATGACGTGATCGCTTTGTTGGGCATACAATTTATCAATCAGGGTTGAATCGTGGTCATCCTGGATCTGTACATGACTGGGCAATGTCTGGGGAAAACGTATGAACATGTCAGTATATTCTTTGCAAATATACCATCCGTGGATGATTTGGGGACTGATGTGTCCCTTGGATGATTTGAGGGGTGAACAGTGCTCAATTTTTGGTAGCTTAACGCCACAGGTAGTGTAAGTTTTGATCCAAACCCAAAGGTGCGGCACCCCCACCGGACCGGCTGGATGAACAGTGATTTGAGCAGGTGATTTTCCATATTTTGCCATTGCCAGGTTTTTTTCCAAAAGAATTACTTTACTTCGTGTGATCCCCACCATGACATTTATACATGTTCTTACTGGCACATCTTCTGGCATTCTATCTGACATATCTTCTGACATTCTGTTTGGCATTCTATCTGACATATCTTCTGACATTCTATTTGGCATTCTATCTGACATATCTTCTGACATTCTATTTGGCATTCTATCTGGCATATCTTCTGGCATTCTATCTGACATATCTTCTGCCATTCTATTTGGCATTCTATCTGGCATATCTTCTGGCATATCTTCTGGCATTCTATCTGACATATCTTCTGACATTCTATTTGGCATTCTATCTGGCATATTTTCTGGCATATCTTCTGGCATTCTATCTGACATATCTTCTGACATTCTATTTGGCATTCTATCTGGCATATCTTCTGGCATATCTTCTGGCATTCTATCTGACATATCTTCTGACATTCTATTTGGCATTCTATCTGGCATATCTTCTGGCATTTCTTCTGGCATTCTATCTGGCAAATCTTCTGGCATTCTATCTGGCATATCTTCTGGCATTCTATCTGACATATCTTCTGACATTCTATTTGGCATTCTATCTGGCATTCTATCTGGCATATATTCTGACATATCTTCTGGCATATCTATCTGGCATATCTTCTGGCATATTTTCTGGCATTCTACCTGGCAAATCTTCTGGCACTCTATCTGACATTTTATCTTCCTACATGAGGTCCGGCAGGGAACACTTGGCGTGGATACTCGCGGTTGAGGTCCGGCAGGAAACACTGGGCGTGGATGGTCGTGGTTGAGGTCGGCAGGGAACACTTGGCGTGGATACTCGCGGTTGAGGTCCGGCAGGAAACACTGGGCGTGGATGGTCGTGGTTGAGGTCCGGCAGGGAACACTGGGCGTGGGTGGTCGTGGTTGAGGTCCGGCAGAGAACACTGTGGATCGCGGGTCGCAGTTGAGCAAGGACGACGAGGACGACGAGGACGACGAGGACGACAAGGACGACAAGGACGACAAGGATGACAAGGAGGACGAGGAGGAGGAGGACGAGGCAGGAGGAGGCGGAGGAGGAGGAGGAGCAGGAGGAGGAGGAGCAGGAGGAGGAGGCAACTGACATAAAATCTAACAACCCTCACCTGGCAGGTGGGGAAAAAACGGAATCCCCAGATTTTCCGACACCCCGTCTCAGATGGCTCATCGCGGCAGTCTCCAACTTTTTATCGGCCAAGGCGTCGTAGCCATCCAACCCAGGATGGACATGAGAAATCGGGATTTGCCAATGGACGACTATCGTTATGTGATATGATGAACACATATATACAATTCTATACATATATAGCAGATTATAGCAGCCCCAAAATAGATAGAAAAGCTGGACACCTAAAACTGATGTTGGGAACATCATCTCTATTACCATTATTACCCTGGAACAACTTTTCTATTTGTTTGGGGCTTACTATGGGTTACTAACTATGTAATACTATGTATGCATACGCAGTATTATATGCTTTGTAATATCATGACAGGACATCAAATGGGTATAGTGCTAATATATTGAACCTCGTTTCAGGATGCTTGAATTGAATGCTAAAACCGTTCAGACATCAGCAGTTTGCCAAGTCCCTTTCTTGTACCACATGTTTGAGCTCCGTCATTATGGCAACGAAGCTTAGGGAGAAACGCACACACACACACACCAAAGGTGATATGATCATTGTGAGAGTTCATGGTGGATCATGGTGGATAATACAACTTGAGCAAGAAGAGATGACATTGACATTGGGGTATTTCAATCTTTTCATTCCATTTAGGGGTATCACCAACATACCAAAAGTGATGCTTCGGGCGGTTTTTTCCCGATGGGTCGTACTGGCAGCTGTGGAAGATACCCCTGAAGTGAGGCAGGATTTGCAATGAGGTGTAGCTGCAGACAATCATGGCATGTGAATTCGGTTTGTTTCATAGCTGTATGACATTTCATATACATTTGATATTTTCGTTTAGGTTCACAATCAACTTATTTCAAAGGTATTTGGTTGTTGCCATGGAAGGAAATGAGCTGATTGGGCTAAGAGTTTCAGTTGTCTCCATGGTTTGAACCCTTCTATAGATCTGGTCGGCTGATTTGTTTAATCCAAAAACAGATAGTAAGCTTATGTATTTTCATTCACCACCACACTTTCTTTTTGAGAAGACAAAAAAGGTTTTGACTCATCCCCTATGCAGATCAGCTCTGAAGATCAGCATCCCGGAGCCAAGACTTGGAAATTGAACTAGTCATAACTAGTAACTAGTCTCAGAACTATAGTCCTCATTCCTACACGCTTCATTATATATATATACAATGTGCTAGGCCCCAGAATGAACCTCCAACTTCGGAGGATTGTGAAAAAATCATCCACTTCTGGTGACCTTGAGGATGGTTTTGGATGGTTCATGGTTTTGTGTTTACCACACTATTAAACTTAATGAGGATTCGCCTACGAATTGAGATACTATTCATCCATCATTGTTGGTTATAATCCTTGCTGTCACTATTAGCCATTATCAACCATTCCTCAACTGTGATGAGCCATGATTCACCCTTCTTTGCTTAACCATCATTAACCATTATTGACCGATATCTATCACAGCACCATCAATATCCTGACCCAAACCGTTGTCGAAAAAGGTGCGCCAGCGAATTCGCATGACGGAGAACGTGAAAGACGTCGCGGAGGACCTGGGCCTCTGTCGCTCGGAGATGGAATTCATTGTACTAAGAAATGGCTATGGATCAATACCTATATACATACCATTTTTAGGGGGATGAACATCCATAAATCCCAGCTATTTTGATGTGAACAGAAGGGGTACAAGGTTTTCACACACTGCCAGATGGACATGGGGAAATGACTAGGACATGTTTAGTAACTCTTTTAGTTGTTTGGGAAAAACGACCAGAACATGGGAAGTTTCGTATGAAATAGGTCGATAACTTGGGGATTTTACCAACAGAAATGGTGCTGGAATTGGGATGTAATGGTGATTATATATCTATATATATCTGGATACATGATGTTGGGACCTCACTGCGACGCCACTGGAATGGTTGATAACAGGAATCATCCCCAGATGGCCTTCCTTCAAGTGGGCCTCGGCCCTCGGCCGGCCGAAGATTGTGGGCCTTCCTTAAGGTCAGTGAATTACTATTGATATCTATTAATTAATATTAATTACATTTAACTACTATAATTTATCCAGACCAATAATTGTGGAGTATTTACCAATCAATAATGGATATTCAAGAATCTACGAACCAATGGGGATATTTTTGTGGATCCTTTGGGGGTATGGGTTGTATAATTCTTCGCAAGCTTCTTGAGGAAAATGCCATCGAGCCCCCTTTTTTTTGGGAGGACACTTTCCAATCTGCTTGTAATGGACCAAATCCACTATCCAAATTCAAGATGGGATGGCAATTTGGGGACCCCCAATCTGTTGTATTCGGCTCTCTCTTGTAGCGGAAATAGGCTCGAACCCCCGGTGCTACTGTGGATGGAAGAAATCCTGCACCAGTTGATAGATGGTTTATCCCACTATTTATAGGGTTTCAACATGTTTCAACCATCCAAGGTGGTGCAGGATTTCTTCCATCAACAGTAGGTTGAACTCACAAAAATCTTGGCAAGACATAGCATATGCAAACCACACGGCATGACCCGAGGCATCAATCTTCCAACGTCTCTAGGCCCGGGATGGCAACCCAGTTGCTGATGAGAGATCCTAGAGCCTGTCGAAGTTTCATCGAAATCCCATGTCCGAGGGAGGCAGTAAATATGATTAATTACTCAACCGGCCAAATAGGATAAGCGTGTAAAGGAAGGGGTTTACAGCTATATTAAGTGGATCCACATCTAGTTTGATGCGGTAGTAAACCAACGTACAACTGGACGGACCTTTTTTTGCACTTTTTGTGTAGGAACACTTGGATAATCCCGTCACAGGACCCACACGTAACCTTCAGCTTCAACACTGGCAGGTGGAGAATCACACTTCGATTGGGATGCTGAGGTACAGAAATATCTTACAGCCAGCAAAGTCTCCTTGTAGGAACAGGTCAAAATTGAGGGATTGAAGGCCGAGACCACAAGTGAGCAATGCCCCAGAATACCAATCGGTAGATCATTATAAAGGTTGTACTACCTAGTTAGAACATGCACCATGTTTTTTTGAAAAATGTACAGTAAAATACTGATAAATACTGTACAATACTGAAGTTTTACATTTCTATAAATGTATAGGGATGATAATAATTGCGACCCGTGAGGTGGGAACACCTTTTTGAACCAGCCAAATGATGGGATGGGGCCCAATGACTCTACCCAATAGTTTTCCCATATCTTTGGGGGTGATAGCTACCAAAAGTTACTAGCTATTTCAATGTGAAAACCAGGGTACTGATCGGGTGAACCGATCCATAGCCAGCTTGGTGTGCTTTCAATCCATTGGAGTGCTACATTAGCATACTCTCTGGCAGTGTAACATGGCTATGACAAACAAGTTCCCCAATTTGTCGATGAATTGCACATCATAACATGTTGAAAGGTTGGTGATTTTCTGTTGCCAAGTTAAAGTTTTCCCATAGAATCTATTTAAGCAAAGGGAATGGACATTGTTCATTGCCATGTTAGCTTTCCGGAGCGTCACTGTACAAATCCAGTGTAGGAAGGAGCATCATTTTAACTGTGACCAAGTGGATGAAGCACTGGAAAGACGTTGGGTTTCCAGACCAACGTTTGATGGTTAGTGTACTTAAGGTGTGTTGGGGATAATGGTCTTTACAGTACCATTGAACCATATGGAGGTTTCCTAAAATGGGGGTACCCCCAAATCATCAATTTTAATAGTATTTTCCGTTATAAACCAACCACTTTGGGGTGCCCCCATCTATGGAAGCCTCCATATTGAATCCATATTGAAGCCTTGGGGATGCATGATGATTCGGGACGGTCAATGTTTGACACACATGTTAAGGTTCAGAAAACGTATCCCCGAAGTGGCCTTCAATCTGATTTGAGATTCTGAATGAACTATACTCGTACTTGTGAAATGGGGATGGTCAACACCCACATAACACCAAACATCGTGTATACCCTCTGGTAACAAAACGATATAAAACGCGACAATGGACCATCCCCTATAAATGGAGGCTTTTGTGGGGAAATCGTCTATAAATTGGCAATTTTCCCTTGCCACGTTTGATTACCGGAGGCTAATCGTCACTCAGAATCCAAGATGAAGGGCAGCAGAGTGAAATGCCCCCTTCCTATATGACACCTTGACAAGTTTCAACCATGGTCTACAAGTATTGGATAGACTTGGATGATGGGAACATGTTCAGAAATCCCCAGGAATCCCCTACAGATGGGAAAAAAGAGGGTTTTCCATGCCAAATTTCACCAGGCGTATGTTTGGACAAAGGCTTTTTTCTTATCTTATATGATGTTAAATGACCAATGAGGCTTTCCTAAAATAGGGCTACCACCATTTCAGGTACCCCCAGTCATCATCCATGGGGTAGCACCATTTCAGGAATCCCCTTTTTGAATCGGATCGGGGCCAAAGTTTTAGCATCTTCTATGTGAGGACATGAAGAATGCTGACGTGGCCATGGGGACAGGAGTATTCTATGGAGAACTTGGCAGAACTGCCAAAGGAAATCTGTTGCAATGGTGAAATTCCTATTGAAAACTGCCCATTTTGGGGGGTTGCATAGTTGCATGTTTGGGTACAACCAAAAATTGGCAAATGTGTTTGACAATGGACTGATAGATAATTCTTTCTAGCGTGTTTCTTTTTTGGTGTAGGGCAGATAGTGGAGACAGCCCCAAACTTTTCATGCCAGCTTTGTGATGCTGCATCCAAGTGTGCCTCGCAGATTTTCAGTAGTCGTCGTGCTTTAGTGCTAGTGGTGGCAAAGCCAGCTGCAGTGCGCTACACGCAGTGTCGTGAAGTCACGTAAAAACTGTGTTTGGTTACGTTCTTCGTTTGTTACTTGGCGGATATGGGACGGGGGGGGTATGCGAAAACAGACACTGACTCATGGACATGCACGTCGCTGCGTTGCTTCTCAAAGCTGTACATAAAATCACTGAAGAGCAGGACATGTATTGAAGTCGGTGTTGAAAGTAATATATATCTATATGATACCATTGGCACGCTATCTAACCTTACCGGTACTTGTCCTTGCTATTCTACCGCAAACACAAAGTGCTATGTACCCTTGTTGAATTTCAGGATGTAAATCCCTACAGCCAAAAGCCTGGTTCCCGCAGGCGAAGCAGCTTTGACCCCCAGGTTGGTGGTTCCAACTATTCTTGTTTTCAACTTTACCTGGAATGATGGTCCCAATTCATGGTTTATTGTTCATTATATATAATATATATGTTCTTTGGGATGGGTTGAAGCCACCAGCAACTGAATGGCATGGCATGACATGGCGATGGAATGCAGAGTACCAAAACAACTCATGGCATTGGACACCTCGCTTCCGCCCATTGAAAAGCCACATCGCTCTCGTTGTTTATCTCCCTGCATCACGCCATGCCGGACGACGCTGCAGCACTTTGGACGAAATTTTTGCATAAATAAGCAGTAGTGAGGGAGATGTTAAGCAACCAAATCAATATAGATGGAACATTGGGGTTTAGATCAACCAAGAAAATCGCGTGATGATGAATATTAGTTACACAATATTGTAGTACACATACTTCTGAAGATCAATGGATTGGTTTGCACTGGAAACATCTACGAAACTATTGGATTCACATCCAGATTCCCTTAAGCCTTAAACAAATTCTTGGAGTGATGAAAAAAGTTGGCAGGTACTCACTCGTACCTGGAAGACGGGAATGTTGACTCCCATCCACCAAAGAACTGGCTATGGCTTCATCAGAGCTAGCAAGCTGGCTATGGCCAAGAGAATTGATGTTTCAGCAGTGCCATCTGACAAGGAGAAAATAGATGGTCATGCCCCAACTTGGAAAATGCAGATTTTCCAAGATGGCTGAGAGTCAACTATGAGGGGAACCACATTACACGATGTCACTATGTTTGGATTTTTTCCTATTCATTTGGATGTGCGTCGAAATCGGGGTACCAAAAAAAAGTTTGGATCTGTTGGGTGTATTCTAAGGTCAGCATGAATATTTTTGGTCCCTTGCCCCTTACCATCCGAGCAACTCACCTATACCTGAGAATTGCCCGTTTTAGATATTAGTTGGAGGGTAAATCCCATTCATCCCTATGACATATCGACATAGTTGATTTCACCATCATGTTATGAGTTAAAATATGTTGAAAAAAAACATTTAATTTATATCCTCATATCCCATAGTTACCATAGTTGAAATACTATCCCCATGGTAAATGTTGACCCCATACCAGCCTATACCCATATTTGAGGACCTGGTCCCCAGCACCTCTCCGCTTTGGGAGATGGTGAGTTCAGGTGAGATTCTTTCGCATCACTGTGCGGGGGCACAGCTGAAAGTCAAGTGGCTGGGGTGGACACAGGCAGGAAGGTGTGTGATTCATGTTACTGGGATAATTGGGAGGATTTAAGGAAAAATCTGCAGCACACCAGGGCAACTGTGAATTTTTCCCCCAGGATTTTCATAGGTTTGCGTGTCAATTTCCTCAAACCAATCCACTGATCACACCTGGATATCGACCCACCATTTTTTGAACATCTCAAAACAACATACTTCTTTGCTGGATATCGATCCAGACATTCTTCAAGTTTGATTTACCCTCTGGTAATTCTAACAGTTTGCTATTGAAAATTGCCATAGAAATAGTGGATTTTCCCATAAAAAAATGGTGATTTTCCCCGGGGGATCCCCCGAAAAATCTCCAAGATGTTGAGCTCACAGAGATAAAAGGCCGGAGAATCTAACCCGGCCTGCTTAATAATTAGGAATGCTGAATGATTTTTGCATATGAATATATATATATATATATATCTGGGCAAATTATAACGACCTCACTGCGACCTCACTGGGAATGATGGTTAGTAAGGGAAATCATCCCCAAATGACCTTATTTCAGGTTAGTGAATTATTATAATTTACCCATATATATATAGATAGACACTGTATACATATTTTCCAGTAAATCCATTCATGGTTCGGATTTTCCCATTTCTAGAAGCCAATTTCTCGAAGCCGGGGATTGACCAACCATGGTCATGATTACCATTGTTTGTAACCCCCAAACAGATACAGAAAAGCTCAAATTTATTAGTATGTTAGACATGTTTGGGTTACACCTTTCTATCCTTAAAAAGAGATGTCCGCCAGAGGAAACGTTTCCTCCCAGCCAAGGTTTTAGGTGCCTCTGACAGTGGAAAGACCAGTTTGATCAATGCCTTTGTGAATTGTCAGGGAGCCCATTTCCGTGTGGGACAGCCTGGGGAGACCGACAGAAGAATTTGGTAGGTGTTCGTATCAAGATAGAAACATGTGTGTGTGTGTGTGAGTGCATACAGATGGACATAAGTACATGAACATGATGATGGTCATCATGATTGTGACGACGACGACGATGACGACGACGACGAGGACGATGATGATCCTTATTACTATGAGGCTGATAATGATGGCTAGTTTGCATCTAAGACACGTACACCCAAATAAGTACTGTATAATATTACAAGAACTGATATGCACGCACACATGAAATATAGACATTGCAGAACATATGTATATATAAAATATACACCATATAAGACATATATATATATATATATGTGGGTATAATATACATAAGATTTAAATATATGTATATATATAATTATATGAATACTATATATATATATATACACAAGGTATACATCAATAAAAATGCCCAATCTTGTAATATGTATATATCTATGGCACATGGTGAGCGAGGCAGCTTCATGTCGCGGTACGTGAGGACGGAAACTGTCCGGGCCCCCTTGGGACGACCCACGGGGATGTTTTTTGATGGTTGGCTTAGTGGGGATAGCATGGGATATCATGGGATATTCAGTGGGATATATGGTGTATACATCTGTATATATGTGGATCTTTATGTTTGGGTAATATTTTTTTGCGTTTAAACGGAGCATTGACCTGGGGTGAACTCTTACATATAGAAATCCAATTGGCTCCCCAAGAATCAAGAAAGGATCATAAATAACGGATTGTCTAAATCTATGTCTTTTTAGCGTAGGGTGTCACTTCCCCATTTCAAGCTGCAAAGATGAGGATTTCACCCATCAATGACGGTTTTTGTGCCCACATCTCCATGTTTGTTGGCTCGAAAAACACGTTTTACATCGACGCAATTGATGCAGGTTGATGTTCGCCGCTGGTTTCCGCCCCACATAAAGTGGCTCAGTAACCTTGTGGCGGACAAACCAATACACAAGCATACCAGTGAGAATTGGATGAGAGAGGACCTAACAATCGTGGACATGTCACCAACATTCACCAACAATACTTGACCTCCTATGCGAACCGATGCTGGACCGGCAAACGATGGAAATCCCCCACTGAAGATGGGAAGGTGAACAACAGATAACAACAGATGTGAACGCATTGATCACAGAGATATCGCCGTGTTTCCATAGTGACCAATCGTGGCTGTACAGGTCTTGTTTTCAGAACTTGCCTTGTGCAAGAACCAAATCTTTCCAGCGCTTGGCAGCGCTCGAGCGGTGTTTCAAAGGCCATGGCAATCAGTCAGGGCTGCGTGCAACAATTGAGCCTTCCTCAGCTGGCTGGCACCTTTCAGCCCACTTTGCAGGCCTGAGTTGGTGATATGATATGTCACTGCCGAAACATGGGATGCATAATACAAGAAATGACCTGGGTTAAAATCATAGATACAAACTTCCCGGTACGAAATCGGTCCAATGCCTTAAGTTTTGACCAGCCATGCGTGACTTTTTTCAGTGAACGGGCAGCACTGTTTATGGCCGGCTTCAAGGATTGAAGATATGAAATGACATGAAACTGTTTGGAATCTGTTTATTTTCTTGACCGAAAGGTGCATTTTGTGGGATCTTATAGGTACTTTTAGTATTTTTGTGAGGATGCTGGATGCTGCTGGCTTTGACATGTGGAATCTCTGGAGCTTCCGGAATCGAGAACTTGATAGAAACTGGAATGACCAGCTATAGATGTGATGACCGGTGAACATCTTTCTCTTGATCAATGGCTGTTAGCTTTGTGCTCGTCACATGTGGGCACAAGCGCAGTAAATCCATCATTGGACCTGAACGGTTTCTGTTGGGTGTCCCGCAACTTTCCAACTCTGGAACATATGGGTTAGGGATCTCTCTTCAACCCATAGAATGTTGATGTTGGCTTCCTTTTTCCCCATCTGTGGTGAAATCATCCAGTTGTTGGTTAAATCCCTTTCCGAATTTGGTTCGTTGATTCCCAACACATATCATATTCCCTTTCCCATGTTGGGTTCCTATATCCCAGTGAAGTACCCCCATTCGATGAATTTCCGTAGGTGGTGGCCTCAGACATCAGCAATTCCAATGGGCAGCTGGTGAGTCTGTCGGATACCTGCCATGTGGCCATTGGCTGCATCAGCCCCGAGCTGATGCAGCCGGTAGAGACTTGACAAGGATGGAGCGTCATCTGTAAACAACAACATGGGCGGAACATGATGTGAAATTGAGATTGAATCCAGAAAATAATGGTTGATTTAACTAGCAAAGATGGGGATTCAACATGACCGGTAAAAATGGAGATAAGCCACCATTCAAGAGTGTTCCTCCAAGCCATGATGGATAGTTTTTATCCGCGGAGAATTGGTCACTTGACATCGTTGTCTACCCACTTACCCTGTTGGGAACAACTCTGTTCAACTGTACTTGTCGGATTTAGAATTTAACCAACTTTCAACCAGAATTATAGAGCATGTTGGGGAATCAACAATATGTTATATAATCTAATTATTTCAAACCCAATATTCACCTGATTTAACCTTATGTTGAATATTCAGCCAATTTTATCCAATATCAAACCAGATGTAGGGTCGGGAGATTTACTATTACTCAATGTTCAATCATAGTGAACTAGATATACCCACGATTCAGCTGTACTTGACCTGATTTCCGGGTTGGAATCCATTACCATGCAGATCATGGGCAGATGGAGAAGAAAGTCCACTGTCCGCAAGCCCTAAATGAATAGATCCGATACACTAAGAGAATACTAAAGAGATTCTGAGGCTGAGGTGTGTCTATTTGTTCAATTATTATTGATGGCAGAGAGATGATATGATTTCTATGACCAATTTCTTGGAGGCATGGCCAACATTCTACTGCTTGGAGGTTTAAAACATGATGGATCAGTTATAGCGGCACCATATACAATATAGAAAGAATTACATGATATATATATATATATACATACATATTACACTTATATACAGTATGCATACATAATCTTATACATGTACATATGCTATATATGTATATTTGTATACATATAAACGATGTTTAACTCTGCTTATCATCATACTTCCACTGGCCAGGTTATCATATTACATCATATTACCTCAGTTTCGATATACATAATGTTGTACATATAAAACTGGTTGGTGGTTTCAAACATTTTTTATTTTCCATAATATATGGGATCATCCTTCCCATTGACTAATATTTTTCAATATGGTTAAAACCACCAACCAGATAACATATAGATATGCTATTTATTTCCATGGCCGAAATCGAGGCATTGTACGACCTGGTGCGCTTGGTGCAGTGGGAAGTGCAGTTGACCCCTGGTGCCTGGTGCCTGGGACTTTAACCAGAAACACAATCGCGTTCTCTCTCTCTCTCTATGATTATATATATATATGTGTACTCATATATATCTATATAGATATACTGTATATTAATATCTACATATACATATATTTATATCTACATATATATATGCTTATATATATACATATGTATGTATGTATACATACATATATATATATGTATATACATATACATATGTATATATAGTATATATATAGTATATATGTATATATGCATATACTCATATATATATATATATATATGTATACTTATATATTTTGTATATATTTTGATTTATATATATATATACTTATATATATGTACACACTCTTATGTATATATTTTAATTAATACTGGTACCATAAACTATGCAGTAACAGTAGGAAAAACAACCCCAAACTCATTTCGATGCGACCGGCTTTCTCCGAGTTGTGCTGATCTCCAAAACCTTTTCTTTCTTGCAGATTCAACCGTTAAAGGCAAACAGATTCTTTGTTGCCGGATAGAGGATAAACCAGATGATATTTATATCCACAAATCAGATGATAAGTATTGACAGTATATAGAGCAACATACTAGCGATACCTTTCCCGTTTCTTCCTTTGTCATCCACAGGATGCTGCAGATCTCGGGCTTGCACAAGGTGGGGCACCACCAGGGCGTCATCGGCAGCCCCACCATGGACGTGCCGCTGGCGGCTGAGGCTGCTAAGGTGCACGGTGGGTTCACGGGAAGGCCATTGGAAAGCCACGGGGTGGATGGATTTATTTCAGTTGAGTGATATTTGACGTTAAGGTTGAGATTGATATTGATGGATTAGTTTTAGATGAATTTTGTTTGGATTGGAGTAGCTTAGATGATATCAGAGTAGATTGGATTGGATAGATAGAAAGAATGATGATCAAACATCTGCATCCAAAGATGGGATGTTTCACTACTAAGCTGTGCTAAAGATAAGGAACCGTCATGAGTATTCCTGGTTGCAACTGGACCTTCAAACTTTACCCAGAACCCAGAACTAGTTATGAATGTCAATATAGTCTGAGATATCTGTGTTTCAGTTGGAACCAACATGAATGAATGGTGATGGGTGTTTGCTAAATGAAATTGTGATTTCCATTATATGGTATATCATAATATAAACATGCGTATCTGATTGGTGGTTTGGAACATTTGGATTATTTTTCCATATATTGGGAAGAATCATCCCAACTGACTTTTACTCCATCATTTTTCAGAGGGGTTGGTCAACCACCAACCAGTCATTACTATTAATCATCATTAACCATCATTAACCATATAATAACCATGGTATTAACCATTATTAACAGTATATTAACCAATATTTTATGGATATGGCTTCACCATGGTAAACGGGTGACCTCGCATGACCTCACCACGACAGGCAAAGAGTACGATGATTCAGAAGAAGGGAACCCACTCGGAAAATACTATATGATTATATATGAGTACATACATATCTATCTATCTATCTATCTATCTATCTATCTATACATATACCATAAATCAGAACACTGTTCGAACCTAATTCAGCCTGAAAAGTACCTGCAAAGCCCGGTCCATGAGAACAACTCATGTCCACCAGTGATGCTGGTGGTTATGCGGGGCCAAGTAGTGGCTCAGATTTAATTGACCTGTCTGTACAATGCCTGAATGGTGAAGGATGTAGGTTGAAGCTCAGTGGTTCTTGTCCTGGCTGGGAAGTATACCGAATGGTTTCAATGCGACTTCCGAAGAAAGGTGGGCAACTCCGCAACTCCTTCTGCATCACCGTAGCTCACCGCTGATGCTGCACAAAGCATTGCAGGAGCAGGGCATTGTGAGCAAGACTGCATCGCTCTCTTGCACTTATGTTCCAACAGATCTCTATGCTGCATGGAGCACTGTCCGATCGATCCGGAAATCGGCATCGGCAGAGCTTGCATTACAGGGAGTGACCGGGATAGCAGGTGCAGCGACCAAAGCGTATTTGGCTATTCTCCCGCAAACCCTTGAACACTTGACATGTGCCCGTTACTTTAACCAGAGCCTCAAAGGAGTGACCCTGCCAAGCAGTCTTCAGAGATTGACGTTTCGAGACATATTTAATCAAAGCCTGGAAGGAATGGCTCTGGCAAGCAGTCTTCAGAGCTTGACATTTGGAGAATGGTTTAACCAGAGCCTGGAAGGAGTCGCTCTGCCAAGCAGTCTTCAGAGCCTGACATTTGGAGAACGGTTCAACCAGAGCCTGGAAGGAGTGACACTGCCAAGCAGTCTTCAGAGCTTGTTATTTGGAGAACGGTTCAACCAGAGCCTGGAAGGAGTGACCCTGCCAAGCAGTCTTCAGAGCTTGTCATTTTGAAAACGGTTTAACCAGAGCCTGGAAGGAGTGACCCTGCCAGGCAGTCTTCGGAGCTTGTCATTTGGCCGTGACTTTAACCACAGCCTGGAAGGAGTGACCCTGCCAAGCAAACTTCAGAGCTTGTCATTTGGCCGTGACTTTAACCAGAGCTTGGAAGGAGTGACCCTGTCAAGCAGTCTTCAGAGCTTGTCATTTGGCCGTGACTTTAACCAGAGCATGGAAGAAGTGACCCTGTCAAGCAGTCTTTGGAGCTTGTCATTTGGCCGTGACTTTAACCAGAGCTTGGAAGGAGTGACCCTGCCAAGCAGTCTTCAGAGCTTGTCATTTGGCCATGACTTTAACCAGAGCTTGGAAGGAGTGACCTTGCCAAGCTCTTTGCAAAGTCTTATGTGTGGTTCGGTCTTAGTCAACAGGGTGTGATTGAGATCTGACGCTGCCCTGAATTGAACAGGAACATTCTAAGCAAAACGCAGCAGACATAATAAGCACATTAGGCATTCTTCCTCCCATGTGTGGGCCCCTTCCTCTCCACTATTTCTATAGATCTCCATGTATCGTCGATGAGATTTCCACTTTTGCTCCTGATCCCCAGTATTTGGGCCCCACGTCGCACATGTTTGTTCGGTATGCAAATGGGCTTTCAGCCATGGAGGGAGGAATAGGCTCCCAGCAACAATGGCATTTCTCGGAGTGCAGCTAAAGTCATTGTTGCGATCCAAAGCACTTCTACGATCCCCCCGACCAATTGACATGACTCTGAGAATCTCCCAGTTCTAGAGGACAGTAGTCTTCCAACCTCCAACTCATGTCAGGGTCATGCGGAGTCTATACCACTTAGTCGCAGGGAGGGTAGATCCCATTAATTATATCCCAATTGTGTTGACATGAATGGTTGATTGCATCCATGTTTCATCCCCATTTTGGTGATTAATTCCCCATATCTATCCATCCATATCTATGTGGTTTTGTCTGAAAATTGCGTACCTGGATGTATTGGTTAATCACTGTAAAGAATTACTATTTTGAGGTATCACCCATTCAGACACAACTGCGTTCAGGCGCCTGCTCCCTGCGCTGGTCTGCGCCAAGAACTCCAGGACTTTGCCTTGACGCAACCGGGAGCGGAGCTGGGCCAGATGGGCCAGATGGGAGCAGTGCCGACGCCCATGCGCAAATTGGAGAGGGCTGAGAACCTCTACGGCAGGACGCGTCAATGATTCAAGAACAATGGGTTGATGGGTACATGCAGTTTTTTTTTCTGATATACTAAGACCCAGATTGGATTCCAATTTGCTAATTGAAGCGGTCTTTGATATTCTTTGGATATGAACGATTATGACTATGACCCAGTGATTTGGAACAAAGTTTGTTCATCTGCAGTTTTTGTTCCACATTGGCTACCCAGGTCCCCAAAATACGATTTTTTGCCGACACCATGTTTGTTGCAGGAGGTTTGGAGAGGAGACCTACCATGTTTCAGTCTCCCAATGTGCTCCAAATCAGCCCGGGCTCATGGAGGTGGCAGCCCCTTTGCCGGCCACCCACGCCATGGACCCAGCCTCTCCTGCGCGGCCGATGGTGGCAAGTGCCGCGCTGCCACACAGCGCGGTGGCCCCTGCGGCTACGCCGATGCAGGGCCTGCCGGCTGCCACGGTGAATGCGCGGCCGGGCCCAGGGCAGAGTGGAGCAGCTTCTACTCAGCCGAACCAAGCTGGTCAAGGGTGCCTGGGTGTTGAATTTGGATGTTTTGGATCCCAAAGTTTTGGAAGTGTTTGTTTTATGATGTCTTATGTTTATGCATGTTCTGTGTGGTTTTGATACCAACAATCATGATGCATTATGCATTTATACGGATTTGTTCATTTTTTAATGATATACTATGTGCCTCAAAAATGTTGCAAACAACTTTATCATGACATTTTTTGTCGCTGCCGTTGGCGCACTAAATGCCAGGAACCTCTTGACAGTGGACGCCATCGCAGGCTACAGCGGAGACAACTGGAGGCTCATTGCCCGGGTGACGCTGAAGTCAGAGAAACGCAACTGGAAGAACACCGAAAAAGAAGGTGCGCTGGCAGGTCTTGTCATGGCCCTCAACTTTGGGGGGAATGGATGGGAATGGGGGAATTGAATGGAATTGATCCAGCCAAAATGGGGAGCAACATCTTAAGACAAGATATAGAGTATCTCCTGACTGACATTCCCCGCCGGCAGGGACGCCACCAGCATGGTAAGTGGACACTGCACTGCTGGCATTGTGGTAGGCAACTCAAGTTTGGGGTTGCTAATGGCTTGAGCGACACAACAAGGTATGAACCAAAACTTTGAAGAGGCTCCCCAAAGATTACGTACCCTCCGGATACAATAATGATAATAATAATACATACGTATGATATATATTATATTATATATTACGTACATTATAATATATGTTATATTGTATATATTATATTATATATTATATTATATATTATATAATATATTATATTATATATTATATTATATATTATATTATATATTATATTATATATTATATTATATATCATATTATATATTATATTATATATTATATTATATATTATATTATATATTATATTATATATTATATTATATATTATATTATATATTATATTATATATTACATTATATAATTATATTATATTATATTTTATATTATATATTATATTATGTATTATATTATATATTATATATTATATTATATATTATATATTATATTATATATTATATATTATATCATATATATTATATTACATTATATTATATATTATATTACAGTATATATATCATATTATATATTATATATATTATTATATTATATTATATTATATTTTATTATATTATATTATATTATATGATATTATATTATATTATATGATATTATATTATATTATATATATTATATATTATATATATTATATTATATATATTATATTATATATATTATATTATAGATATTATATTATATATACATATATTATATTATATTATATATATATATTATATTAAATATATTATATTAAATATATTATATATTATATATATAGTATATATTACATATATATATATTGTATAAATATATCATATATTATATACATAGTATATTATATATATTATGTATATATATATATATCTTCTATAAACATATACTAAAATACATACACATATAATTATGTAATTACAACATAGCGGACATAGCGGAGCTATAGAAAATGGATGGTCCCATGGTTCATTTATAGATGATTTAGCAATTTTTTCAATGGTGATTTCCGCAACCAACCCATTGATGTAGGGACCATCTTCAATGTGGAACTGGTGGATGAGAACGGGGTGGAAACCCGGGGCGTCTTCTTCAACAAGGAGGTCTGGCTGGTTAGATCCTGGTCAGGGGCCATCATTTTTCCACTTGGAGGATCATCATGGATCCCACTTCATAACTGGTTAGAAAGTGGGCTTGGAGCCCACTAAAATGATATATAAATGGGATCGGATGATCGGGATAAGCCTAGGGGACTTGCTACAACAAGGTTTGGGGGAAACCCCATTTTGGGACCACTTCATTGGTGTGGCCAGGTGCTGCACGGAGTTGGGAAACCTGACACTGATCCCCACCCCCCAAAATGGTTTGGAAGTTGCTTTTCCTGATGGTAATCACACTGTTTAGGTGGCCATACTTGGCATCCAACGCTGAAGACTGAGGGACATGTCTTTTTGTTGTGGGTTCATGATGGTTCTCTTCCACATTTCGCAGTGCCTAAGCGCAGAATGTGGAGTTTTCTGAGTATTTACATTGATTTACATTGTATATTTGCTGTACTGGCTCTCTCTCTCTCTCTCTAAAAAAAAACATCAACGACTTGGGTTTTTGCTGTGTCACTCCAGTGAACCGATTGTGTTTCACACATCGCAGGCAGACAAGTTCCATCCGATCCTTCAGAAAGGACTGGGCAAAGGGAACGGTTCCCATGCGATGCGAATCATCCATGGTCGTTGCTGACATGTTGGAAATAGCTGGATTAGATGGCTTGGGTGCCTGCCAGGATGTTCCCCCAGAATTCGGATCACTGTCCATCCATCCATCCTCAGACAGGAAAGCTGTACAGCTTCTACGGAGGGCGCAAAAAGAAAGGCAATACTCGCTGGTGACTTGGTCCAGCTCTCCGTCCTGGCGGGTGTTTTGAAACGGGTGGATATTTTGGGGAGGGGCGCAGTTGAAAACCATTTCAAACTAAGAAAGCCTGAGAATTCTCAAAAGTCCCAGTTCAAACCCATGGCTTCGGGGAGATGGGGCTCAGTCAGCAACGACCCAGAAAGATGTGGATATACATGGATATACCGTATCATGATATATCTGTTAATTATTGTTCTATATCATAATGATGGTAATTTCATAATAACGTGCCATTAATTATACTAATTATATCATTTATGTTTCCAGTTATGTATTTATTCAAATTCCCAGGAATGATACATGGAATTACCCACAATATCAACATGTGGAACATGACCATTTGCAATGGGTACATCATCGAACTAAATGGGCTGTTTTCCATAGCGATGTTGTTTCGAACAGAAGGGTGCTATACTCATTCGTAAATGGTAATTTCATGGTAATATATGATGGCAACTGTAATATGATAAATATATGATAAATATATGAATGGTACTATTTCTAATGATCATTTAATGAGTTGCATGGCATTGTTTTTTTTTTGCGAAATTGCTATTTACTGTTACCAATTCACCGTGGTTTCTTCCCCAATCCAACGGCCTGGCAATTTTTGAGGTCAAGCGGACCTGGAATCAACAGGTGTAAATCCACGTAATCAATGGTCCATGGCCCATGTTTCATCCCTAATGTGTAGTGTATATATATAATATATATATATATATGTGTGTGTATATATATATATATTATACATACATATATGCATGCATGCATGCATCCATCCATGCATACATACATTACATTACATTACATTACATTTACATTACATTACATTACATTTCATTACATTACATTACATAAATACATTACATAAATACATTACATACATTACATACGTACATTACATACATACAGTACATACATACATTACATACATGCATGCATGCATGCATACACTACATTACATTATCATTATATTACATTACAATACATTACATTACATTACAGTACAGTGCAGTGCAGTGCAGTACAGTACAGTACATATATATATATATACATAATATATATATATACACACATATGTACATATGTTCCCATTTGATTGGTTGACAGGTTGTCATTTCACGGCAGCACACTGCCAGTTCAGGAGAGCTCTGAGCTCTTGTTTGCCATAGTTTCTGGACTTCCATTCTTTCCAGTCCAAAGGATTTCAATGTCCAAAATATACATAAATATGCTGGATTCATTGGGAAAATCCATGGAAGACCTACATGAAATCAGGCTTCTTATTCCAAATCGATTGGGAGATTTTGACCCAACCCATTTCGAGGGCGTTCCCTTCATCGAGGTGTCCCCATAAGATCGAACTGACCTTCGACAGCCGCGCCAACATCCAAGAACTGCCGGAGGATGGGAGCTATCCACGCTGTCCACTGCCGCACTTCGAAGTGAAGCCACTGAGTGCCATCGAAGAAAGCGAGGACCATGGGGAGGGTTTTTTTTGGGGGACTCGTTGAGCCGGTTGAGATATTTTTTTGGGGTCCCAGAAAATATATCTATCATATCCCATATCCAGGAAACTTAATTATATATATACATATTTATATATATATAAATCTTAAGAGGGAAATTGATGATAAACCATGGAACTTTGGGGTGGGCATTGCATTTTTGGAGCATTTTTGGCTAACCATCTACACCCCATGGCTTGTGAGGAGAACGCGTTGATCACTGTGGCAGGGATTGTGATTAACTGCGAGATGCCCACATCGGTGGCGTGTCGAAACAACACGCAGAGAAATCGCCCCTTGGCACCATGGGATTCTGGGCATTGCACACTGTACGAGTCACCTTCAGAATGGGAGGTAGCAAAATGACCACGGGAAATGAATGGAAATGGTTTTTGTATCTCGAATGAATTCACAAGAACTGCTAGTCTTCACATGGTATTCCATTTCCATCCATGCCCAATCTCAACCCCAGATTGATGACAACTCCTGGCTTGTTTCATTGGGGGGAATCAATTAACATAAAAATCATAGCTGCAAATTACCACATTTTGGGGTGAACATAGGCCTAGCTGAGGATGCAGTTTACAATTCGGGATTGACATTGAATACAGTGAATACAGTTTCTGTTGGCTTTCACGTCAATTCACCAAATAGAAAGGTTGTGCCACCACGAGGTCTGATACTTGCATCCTTCTCATTCAGGGTCAAATTACGTGTCTTCGAGCCGTTCATTGTTGACCCCGTTGCAGAAAAGGGCGCTTTTTGACCCTCGAATAACTCCAGTAGACTAACATAGTATGGAAAATCCATGAAAATCCACCATGAATGTAGATCCTTTCCTTGGGAAACAACCATTAATCATTAGCCATGATCCACTATCCCCATTTTTTTGTTACATCATGTTAAATCGGCGTAAGAACCCTATTCTTTTCTCAGTTGACTCCCTATTTTGCAGTTAGCTTTACCACATTTAACAACCATACTGGTATAGGTAAACAACTCAACTTTCCCTCCAGAGGTCAGAACTTCCAGCTCTTGGACGATTCCAACGTCACCTGCCGGGTCACTTTGTGGGGTGAGCAGTGCATCGAAGATCTGCAATGCGGCGTGGTGGTGCCTGGGTTTATGAATGTTCAATGATAATGGAAAAACTTAAGATATTTATAGATATTTCAAGGGCAGTTATCAGTTGTTTGATGGACAATTACAAGTGCTGATGGGAAATTGTAATAATTACGGGGAAGTCATTTATGAGTTGAAACCACCAGTTTTGATGGAAAAAATGGATCAAAATTGGCGATGCTTTTCCTTATTGATGAATTCACAAGATGGTTATGACCTGCCTTTGGTTACATAAATAATTAGTATGATTTAAATATATATTATATATGCATATATATAATATATGTACACACACATATGATATGTTGATGATATCCTGATTGTTGGCAGTTGGTAGCCCAGCGTTGAATTTCGCCCTCTCGTCGTCTAAGCCAGTTGAATCAGCAGGTGTTGTTGAAGAACGCCCGGGTGTCGGGGTACAACAACAGCAAATCCCTCAACTCGCGGCTTGGTCATGGATTTCGGGCGGCTTTGATGATCGTAATATGGGTCTGAAAATACCCTCTGGTAAATTAACAGTTGGACCCTGAAAATGACATAAAATGACCAATTTTATAGTGGAAACTAGTCTTCCAAACCCTATCTGCCAGGGTCTATGTTAATTTACCAGAGGGTAAGTTTCAAAATCCAATGGGTTTATGATCAAATTCCTATTTTTTTTCCATTTAAGAGAACCATATTGGGGTGTACCATGGTATACCCCATTTTCAGACACACCCACATTTTGAGGTTGATTGATATCAGTGACTTGGAAACACCAAGCAAGTTGGTTCCATCAAGTCAGACTTCATTGTCAGTACAGGCGTTGCCAAAATCACTGGGGGAGCTTGTGATCACCAACTGGTTGCTAAAAGCCGAAAGGCCATGGGTTTTGGCTTAGACAATGCCAGCTACTGTACTGGGTAAAACTTGGTGAACTAGTTTAGTGCTAGCAATTTTGCTGGAGGAATAGTTTTATATCCAACTGTATCTCTGAAGATTGACATTGCGGACTTCCCAAAACGGTCTTGGGTCCAACAGTACAATGCCGTTTGCGCAGCCACACCAATGTGGAGGACTTTTTTTGCGGCACTCCAGCTATCAGTTTCAGTCATTGGGAAACCACTAAGAAAAGCAGATGTGCCTGTTGGATAAGTCCTTAATTTTCCATCAGAAAGCCATCCAAAAGTCATAAGTCGGTGCCTGGGAGTTCCAGGTTTTCCACGAGATTTGTTGCTTGAGATCAACACAAGACTTGACCCGTTTTCCATTTTTGTTGTCGGATACAAGCTCATTTTAGGACATTGTATATGTTTAAACAATATGCATATACTATAAGTATTGGAGTGCATATAGTTTCTAAGTTCTTTCTAAAACATCTTCATTTTTTTTTTGACTGTTACCCTCTGGTAATTTAACGTAGCTATGGGAAATCACCATTTCTAAGTAAATTGTCTACAAAGCATCTATAATATTAATATTCTACAAATAACATCATCTACAAATGGGACATTTTCCATAGCTATGTTAAAGAAACCCGAGGGTATATCACCTGCTTGTGTTTTTCTTATTATATATTATCATCGTTGTCATCATTATTGCTAATTATCATCACTATTTTTTGCTATGATCTATTATCTACTGAACATCCCTACTAATATTGCAACTATAGCTGTTGTCAGTATTGCCATTCACTGTTGTGATTTGTTACTATAATAGCGATGTCTAGTGACTGTAGTATTACATAGATTTACATCCATACTATTTTGGTAACTATAGTATCATTCACTACTGATATTTTGTAACATACTATTATTCACTATTCTAGTGATGTTTATGATAATGAGAATCGAGTGATCTTTAGTATTGCCATTACTACTCACTCCAAATCCATACCATTGCAATGAATGGGGAATCATATATCATGGTATACTGTCGGTATACTATCATATACTATAATATAAATCATATTATACGTCTAGTAAGTTACTATCATATATGATATACTATAAATACATGATAGGTCTGATAGGTACTATTATATCATATGATATACTATTATATACTATAAATACATACTAATAATATCAATTCCCATAGGTACCATGGATCACTATCAGTTCTCCAGGGGCGGTGTGACGGATCTGTCCGTGGATAGCGTGGCTTTGTGGCATCCGCGCTGTCAGGAGCTGCTGCATTGGTGGCGTGGCCCAAGATATCCCAAGATGGTTAACGCTTAACCATGGATACATACACAATGGTTAACGATGTAAACATTATTATAATATTGTACATATGTATACATGGTGTGTATATTTATCTATGTACACAATGGTGTATATGTACATTATATGTTACCATATATAATATATATATATACATAGATATTGTACACCATATACATATATATATATATTAAATCGGTGTATAATATCAGTGTATGATGGCTACGGGAAAAATGATGGGTCTATGATGGATTTATAATGAAGGGATATATGTATATATATATATATAATGCTTCTATAGTGATACTACAACATAGCCACAGAAAATGACCCAGTATTCCGTTTGTAGACGCTTTTCATGTTTTAAAACACGGCCATTTAACATTGCTATGCCAAATTACCAGAGGGAAAGAGCCATGCTGCCATGCTTCACAAGTCCCCAATAAGTGTCAGGTCATGACCTACAAAACCTGACACTTAGTATCACTTTGTATTACAATCTGTTAAAGTCGTACCCTTTGGTTATTTAACATAGCCATGGAAAATCACCATTTTTAATAGGTAAACCATCTATAAATGGGCCATTTTCCATGGCTATGTTAAATAACCAGATGGTATATTTAAAATCAACAAATATGGGGATAGAATCCACAAACACTGGGATTTACCGGAACCAATGATGATTAGTAAGCGGGTAGTTTTTGGGTGGTTATCGCCCACTGGAAATGAAGACTTCTGGACCAGGGTGATTTTTATCAGTTCCTCATTAGCCTATCCAAGTAGTGGCAGCAAGATTTGGAATGTCTACCAAAACATTCCATGTATTTGAACAACAAGAGTGTCACATAGTGTCACGGCAATTTTCCAAATGGATCCAAATTCAATTTTGAGCTGCATTCATGGCTTTTCAAACAACAAATAGCCAAATGTTCATGTGGGTTCACCAGTAAAGAAGGTGGTTTGATAATTGCCATTGAAATTCAGTTCAGAATCGAAGGAACCTCGTTCATCAATCACCTGAGTTGCTCTTTCAACAATTCATGTCCTCCAACAGGTCACCATTTGATGATTTATTTCAGTAGATCATTCTACATGGTTTTGACTCTCCAAGTTGGCAACCGAAAAAAAAAAACCATGCCTAGTTCTCACCTGGGCTGAGTTAGCGACTGATTACCTGATTACCTGCAAAACCAAGGATTTGAGGGTTAAATATATTCAACTACAGTACATTTGTCTCTTAATATTGAGTAACCCAATATTTGATGGTTGATCATGACTTTCCCATCCCTCAATTGTCACCTAGTGGAGCTGCACTGAGGTACAGGCAAGGTGGAGAGGCGTCCTCACAAAATGCGCGGAGACTGGGTTGCAAATCATCTCTGTGGACGATTCACTCCAAGCCACTGATAATTTGATGATCACCAAGCAGGACTTGAGAATAGGTTCTCAAGATTTCTCAAGTCCAAAGCGTTTGCAGGTCTTTGGAAAAGAAACATTCACAAACACCTGATCTTTGAAAAATGTGAGTTGGCGGAATTGCTTCTATCATCTGGCCATCTCTGGTCCCAGTCTGTTGGGAGTCGGTTGGGAGTCAATTGGGATTTCAGATTGCGAACTAATTGGGTTGTATGATGGTTAGTAGGGGCAACTATCCCCAAATGGCCGAACTATTCAGGTTGGTGAGTCATTACAGCTTATCCAGATATATGTGTGGGTGCCTGACAAAACAACCACCCTACCTAGCTGCTCAAAAAGTCGCTGGACTGAGGAGTTTGTCGTCCATGGGCGGGCAAACACCGCTGCAGAATATTCAGGAAATGAAAGACTCAGCCGTATCTCTGGAGATGCCTGGTGCTACTGATGGAGGGGCTCAACAAGGAGCCAACAAACGGCACCCAGTGCGTAGGTGTGTCTGAAAATGGGGGATAGCCCCAAGAAAGATGCCGTCTGATGAGGAAAATTATAGTTCACCAGTGGATTTGAGGTTACCCTATATATAATATTATATAATATGTACATATATATATAGCTATTTTCAGACAAAGCCTTAAATGTTGTAAGTCCAACCGCACATGGACGGTTCATTCTCTGAAGATTTGGAAGGATGCTTAATTAATCATAGAAGAAACTTGGCCCCAGCTGGTAGACTTGCCAACCATGGCTTGGAGCTACAGGTGGTCAAGATAGAAAGTTACTTCACAGACTATATGGCATGTACGAAGCGTTTATGTCGATTTATAGCTTATACTACCGGCCGGAGATCACTCTCACCACTTTCCTTCCGGTGATCTGTGCAGGATTTCACTTGGTGCCGGTCACCATCACGCACATCCCACATGACAAACGGCCCTTCTACATGGCATGTGTCGAGGAGGTGCCAGACGCCACTGGGCACCTGGTTTCTGGCATCGCAACAGATGTCTCAACATGTGTGGAATAGTCATGGGATCTGCATGGGAATCTTGGGATACTTATACTTACTAAGCACATTTGAACCAACCATGGGTCAAACATTTGAGGTCCCCCAACCAACAGATGGCTGGATCATTTTTAGGGCTGGTGAAACATTCACTTTTGTGTCGGTACCTAATTTTTGTCCCATGCCGCAATGCTCATGATGCCCGTACGGTATTGTTTCAATTTGTTGCATATTTGATTTGATATGGTACGTTGATATGCTTACTTGGTTTGCAAAATCCTCCAAGAAACATCCCAAATACATCCAACTATTTCATTTCAGAATCGGGTCTTCCGGGACTGCGGGACAGCGCTGACCAAAATGACCGACGGTTGGTTCTCAACTGCCTGCTGGTCATCCCACTTGAAATGATCACTCAACAACCTCAAAAAGATCAGTTTGAACTGCGTCTGTCGTTGAGATGGATATCGGGGTACAGCTATCAAATGTTACTTGTTACTTGACTTGATCCGACGTCTTGTGGATGACCTTGTTAAGGAGAAGAAGGGTACCCGCACCTGTAACAAGAAGATGGAGATCAACGGCGACGTTTGGCAGTGCGCTTTGGGGCATCAGCTTGCCCCATCGGCCCGTTGGATCTGTCAGTTTAGCGCCTGTGACCATACCGGGAGCTCCTACTTCAGCAGCTTTGATGAGGCGGAGAGTCCTGGGTTGCTCCCGGCAACGCTCCGTTGACGTAGGGATGATGCTAAACAACGTTTTTAAAGATGGTAAATGTTCAATCCTAGAGATGGATTACCTGGATTACTATGTTTTTTTTCTTTTAACCTGAGTTAACCTAGCAAATTGTGAACTATTACTAGAGAGTAGCATCCTTTGCTAAATTATTGTTGATTTGCCCAATGGACAGTTCAACATTTGGGAAAACTGAAGCAAATCCAAGTAGTTGCCAGCTAGGCTTGCTGGACTCAGTCATTTGGAAATAGCCCGGCGCAGCCATTTAAGAAAACACTGATGTAAAGTAAATATGTATCGTAAACTGTCAAAGATTGCATTATCTACATGATATAATATCATGATGTATATCATACTCTATCATTTCATAGTGTATTACATCACATTATGCATAAAGATGCATAAAGCATATACTACGGATAAGACACCAATGGCTTGTCCCCCCAGGGCTTCCCGCCGCTAGCGCTTCTTCGCCAGGTGGGCGTCAAGATGTTGGGCCACAAGGCCGACGAAGCCGCCAGGCGCTGGGATCGTCGCGAAGTCGATCAATCGATGGATGTGGAGATCGAGCATATCTTCAAACGAGGGAAACTCGCTTCGATTTCTGCGGAAATGTGTGACAAATCGCCAGAGTTGGGTCGTGGGATGGACTAAGGAAAGCAATGGGAAACCAATGGTATACCAAGTCTGACTTAAAGACCGAATATTGGCGGTGAAGTAGTGGTGAAATGGCTGTGAATATCCCAATGTGTGGTGATGTTGATGGAGAGATAGGGGCAAGATCAGCTGACTTACCCTCTGGTAAACTAACATAACTATGGAAAATCACCATATTTAATGGGAAAATCCACTATAAATGGTGATTTTCAATAGCTATGTTAGTCATTACCAGAGGGTATCTCTAGCATACTTACCGTAGACTATATACATTTAATACGTTTGGGTACTTCGCAGCTTGGGATTCACATGGGCGTTGACGAGATGACGCATGTTTCAGTGGTGTTTGATAAATGATCATTCAATAGGGTGAATATTCATTCAATTCGCCCGAGATCTTGTGAGTCAACCAACACATAGAATATCCATGTGCAATCATTTTCGTTGAACTCACTTAGGTATTTATTTATTTCAGGTTGGCAAATTAGGCTAATTTCTCCACATCCCATCCGGAAATATCCAGATCCCTGACATGACGAGCATCGGTGCTCGAGGCTCTTCAAGCGGTGCATGCTGAAGGTGAAATCCAAAAAGGAGATTTACAACGATGAGGACAGTAGGAAAGTGGTGCATTTAGCGGCTCAGACGTTGGGGTCTTCTCTCTCTCTCTCTCTACAGTACAGGATACGCCATGTAATACGGCAATGCATGTGTTATGTAATGTGATGTAATGTACTGAAACACTATATTAGACATATATATATATATTAATGCATGTTCTGCTTAGTTGACAAGATCCTCGCATCCCGGGCTAGCCATGTGTCGAATGTCCAGAATTGTACCACCGAAACCTTGATGGCGTGGCGGCTGGCTTTTAGGTGTGGCTTTTCCCACGCTTCTCCCAGGAAATGATCTATGTCAAAATGTACCTGAAGGTATCAAGGTACGACCCCATGGCTGTTGAGTACCCTCTGGTAATGACTAACATAGCTATTGAAAATCACCATTTTTCATGGGAAAATCCACTATAAATGGCCATTTTCCATTGCTATGTTAAATTACCAGAGGGTATTCCATTATTATGTTTGTCAATGATCCGTTTGCTATTATTGATTCATGCATGTTCATATCACATTTCCGATGGTTTCCAACCCACAATGTTCTTGTTCAGTATCCGCCCATGCTACTTACCCCAGTGGCTAGGGCACAAGGGCCCGGACAGTTCAACATGGGTCAACACCCTGGTAGCCTTTCGTTCACGGCAAGATATGGATGTTCCTCAAAAAAAATGTCCCATAGCTGCTATAGCTATTGACCCATCTCCATTTCGGAATTTAGGGCTTTGTGCTCAGGAGAAGTTGAAGTATTCCGCCCTGGATTTGTGGCCCATGGACTTTGTCAAAGACGCGCGGCAGAAGTTGCTGGACATGAAAACCTTCCTCGCAGATTAGCTGCCGCAGCTGCCAACTCAGCCGGCTACGGCTTTCTTGGCGCGGAGTGTGCCAAACGTCTCCCCAAGGATGGTGCAGTTGGTTTGAACTGTTGGCTGCTTTTTTGGACAGGGCAAAAACTGTGAAGGCGCTGAAGCAAAGTCTGAGAGGGCCAATGTTTTTTTTTTAATTGAGAATATTTTTAGTGAGATGAATTCGTGCAAGTTTTGTGAGCAGCTTTTAGTTTTTTTTGGGAGTTGCGACCAGCAACCCAGCTGGAAACTAATGTTGGATACCAGCCCGTTCGTTGCGCGCGAAGGGATTGCAACTGTGAGAATGTACTTGGCAACTGCGCACCTCAGCACCAAGGGATCCAAAAAAAGGATTGTTCTGGGTCAACCTTCGATGGGTAGTGTAGTACCGAACAATATTTTGCTGCAAATGGGTCATTATCGAACATTACCACTTGCCATAATTGCCAATTACCAGCAAATATGTAATATAAGGAACATATATCTCATGATATTTGCCTGTTGTAGAGGATTATGGTCACCAGTACCAGCATTTTTCGTCAATTTTCCATGAGTTGGAGCATGGCAGTTGGGTTTATGCCAAGTTATCTACCTCCAAAGCAATCATTTCATTCTAGATAATCACGTACTTCTATTTTTCATTCCCATTTGATAATAGTTGTATACTAGTCATATAATATATTGTATATACAATTGCTTACAATTATATATATATAATACAATGTTACAAAATACGTAACCATGAGATGTGTTATATGTGCGTGCATAATCTATATCTATTCTCCCTACATCCACCCCTTTTCGCATCTCGCAGCTGCAGTTTTCAAAACACCGAGGCCAGGATCTACCACAAGAAGACCGAACTGCCGGACGTGGCTCGGTGGAAACTTCCCGCCGTGGATATCCGTTGGATCCGGTTGGATGATGGAGGGATAGCCATATCTGGATGCATATCATTGGATATCCATATCAGCTTAAACAAACGGTTGTTTTTTTTTTGGACTATATGGGTTGACTCCTCATGATTTGCTGGTTGATTCATGAGTTTTATAGATTCAACATATTAATTTCTGTTGCTTCTGTTGTTGAATTACAGGTGCACCGCGTGGCATTTGTGCATGATCTTTCCATTTTAGGAGGCTGTTCCTAGAATGGGGCTAACCCCAATCCATTTCAATGGGATTTTCCATGAAATAAAGTGAATAAACCATCCAGCTATTGGGCAATCCCCCCATTCAAAGACCAGCCCCTGTTTTGTCCCGCCCAGGAGACAGAGTATCACGAGGTACTGAGACCCATCCTGCTGGAGGCCGGAGACACAGCATACTGAGCTTGGGAAAGGTGTCACTATGGTTTTACTGTTTTACCAAAAGGTGTCACTATGGTTTTTCCCTATGGTTTTTCCCTATGGTTTTTACTATTGTACGTTTATATACGTTTATTGCGTATGAAACACGAGGAAAAAACTGGAGATGACTTCGCCTTCGGAGAGGAGCGCATCTTAGAACATCTTTTTGGAGGCTTCACTTTATGTAATTCCCGGGGTATCATCCGAATCCACAAAGGAATGATGAACGTTGCAGCTTGGAGTGTCCACCAACCCGCTTTGTCGCAGATTGAAGACACACCCGGTTCAGAGCGGGGCTTTGACGATGACGATGATGGCAGTGGGTTTGGGGGCCAAGCAACATGTGTCTGGCTGAAAAGGGGCGTATTTGGGTTTGTCCGAAAAATACCCCAAGATCCCATCTTTGTTCATCTGTTTTGCAAGAAAACACTGGCCATTTGGTTTTGTTTTTTTTTTCACCCTCCGGCAATCAAGCATGGCAACTGAACATCCTGGATTCATAGATGATTTTCCCATCACTTTCCCATCTAGAAACCTCCATTGGTCGACTCATTGAGTTCGGGGATTTCACAGCTTGAAAAACGTTTGAAACGACAGCGGGCCGGGGGTGAACCCCATCCTGGCAGACACTCCCATTTCTGGAAAACTCATCAAAACTATAATATATAATCATGGTATACACATAATATGCATATTATATATTATATTATATTATGTTATATTATGTGTATATATTTATATTTATATATATATTATGTATCATATTGTATAATTATATCCCATGACTATGCCACGATATCCCCATCAACATCCCAGCTATTTCTTCCCTGATATCTGGTGTTTGCAGGCCTCCTGCTGCCGGCAAGACGGAAGCCGGTGCCCCAAGAGTCTGGAGCTCGGTGCCGCACCTGTGAAATACGTATGTTATCTTAACAGTAAATTGAATACATATTTTACAGTAATGTTAAAATTATAGTTATAATTCACACAAGTGCACTAGAATCTAGAAATCGTCGGACCAAGGATTTGGTTGCTTCAACTTGCATTTGTGCAGGATCTTTGACCTTGTTTTGGAGCCCTCACACCACAAGCCCTGGCGTCCGCACCGCGCAGATTATGAAGGGCTCGCGTGTGGTGGTGGTCAAAGAGAAACAGGAGGCAGGCTGATCTCAGCTGATTGCTGGGCGAAACCCAAGGGATAAATCATGATAAATCACATTTATATACATTTATTTTGAAGATTTTTTGAAGGTTAATTCAACGGTTTGAATTAGAAAGTATTTACTTACCACTGACCACATTTTCACCTACATCACATGTTATACAGGTTTATACTAGGATCACAACCCATCACAACCCCCAAATGGGTGATTTGGTTTCTGGCTAAAAACTTTTGCCAGATTAGACACCCTCTGGCAATCAAACACATTGACATGATTGGAGTCATGTTCTCTTTGAGATGTTCATATATACACTTACACAGTATACAGTATATATATATTATATAATATTATATACACATGATTCACATAATGGTAGTGCTTATGGGAGAGTAATCTATCAACCATCAAACATGATCACCTTGCCTCATCGCCGTTGTTCGGAGCGCAGTTGATGCAGCTCTTTGAGAAGTTTGGGCAGAACTCCAAGGGCGTGGTCTTCAAACGGGGCATGGAGAATATGCTGGGAAAGCGCGACTGGGGCGGTCTTGTCTGTGAGACTGGTCAGGGGAAACTAAAGCTGTAGAGTTGTAAAGTTGCTCGTTGAGTGCAGATGCACAGATAGGCACCTGAAATCCCCCCAGAGAAATCATGAAACGTATGGTCTGTTTCAGACCCAAGGGATTGATATTGATATTGTTTGCATTCCATGTTTCATTTCAAGACGGCCGCAGGGAGTTCAACGTGCGCTCCATGGGCAAAGATGGCAGCATCTACCTGCCTTCCCCGGATGGAAGCGAGGCCGGGCCAAAACTGCGGATCCCAAAATCGCAAAATTCATGCGGTCCCAACAAGTTGGGGATATAAGTGGAATCAAATTACAATTGAGATCAATTAGTTGGGTATACCGTGGTAAACCCAATTAAGATCAAGTTCATGAACATGATCACATCATATCACATCTTCAATTGGGAATATAAATCAATATAATGGATATAAATCAATATTTTTGCATGATACTGTAGTGATGTAGTGATGTAATCAATATGATAATACAATGCAAACATCAACGGGGCGATTGGACAATTGTGGCTCTCCCATGATCCCGGAAAAAGACAAACCAACAGTTACTGACCGAAATTTCCACAATGGAAAAGCAGATGAATACACACCAAAATGATACGACAAGAAAAGTATCTTTCAGATATCTTTCAGATATCTTTCAGATATCTTTCAGATATCTTTCAGATATCAAAAAAAGTACTTTCAGATATCTTTCAGATCATTCTAGCCATTTTGAAGATGTATCTGATGTATCATCATTTTCAAAATTGGGTGCCCAGTTTTGAAACATGACCTATATATGACGTGGGATCCCAGTAGTCTTTTCTTGTCTCACTGAGTGAAGCTGATCCGCAACTTTTGGACAAACACTAAGCGCATTTGGGGGTGTCCTCCCATTTTCAGACAAACCCAAAAGCGCATTGAACCTGACCCAATGAAAGTGTGTACTCCATGGATCATTTGGGTATCTTTTTCTGCGCTCACGAGTCCTCAATTCTGAAAACTAGCATTCTTTGTCCTCAAACAGATGCGTGGTTTCTAAAGTTGTGATATCTCCGGGTCCATTTGATAGTTTCTCCATCGTCACATAGTGCGCTGGGTCACGGGAGAGAGCAACGTAGAAATGGGGCTTTTTAGAACCTGGTTAGTCAGTCCCCGACTCGTGGGTTGATCCAACCTACGCCAGGGCGGGGTGTGGACCTTTCCTCCGGGTGCTGCGAAGTTGAAAGTGTCTCTCACGGTGCCAAGTTGATCCGTGGGGCATGGGGATTTGATGGATGGTGCTCCGTTGTGGGGGGATAAATGATGACAAGCTTATAAGCATTTACCCTCTGGTAAACTAACATAGCTATTGAAAATGGCCATTTCTAGTGGATTTTCCCATTAAAAATGGTGATTTTCCATTGCTATGTTAGTTTACCAGAGGGTATAAGCTTCATCCATGGTCCGATTCCTTGGAATTTCTGAGCCTTGACTGTGAACGAATAGGAGTTTTCAGCAGCAAATGTCGTTGGAGCATCCATGAGGATCAGGGTTTGGTTCAGCGGAAGTTCCATGGCAAAGATGGTCCCTGTATCCAGTTGCAGCGACGTAGATGAAGCTCTCCATTTATTATCCATTGTAGGCTGGGGATTTTCAATTGCCACGTTTGACACCGGAGGGTAAATGGGGAATCACATGTGTTGGATGACCTAGGGGAGAGCCCTAATTGTTTTTGAATACATCCTGATCGTATCATATTTTTTCACAAATGATTGATTTTTGACCCTATTTCTCTGCCATTGTTTGTAATATCCCCATGTTTTGCCAGTGATTATATATGTTGCCAATCTTGGCTTCATTGCCCTTGAAGTGTCTCAAACTCGTTTGGCAGGTGATACGGCAATTGTTCAGTGTTTTTTTTCTTTTTTTCCACAAAATTGCTAAACTTGTTCATTCTTTTTCAGTCACTTCTTGGGCATTGCCCGAGTTTTGCAAAAATGCTCCAATTTCTCGTCATTTGCAAAACATACCAAGGAGTTGCACCGTTGCACGACAGTTTTGCCATCTTTAGCATGGAATTGTTGGTCATCTCCAGCGACGTCGCCTCGCCAGCTTCCCATTGACGAGTTCCTGCACTTAGCAGAGAAGAAGGAGAAGGCGCTGGGAATTCCATGCGGCTGGGGTTGAGCCCTTCGCTGGTGCGACTCGCAATGAGTCGATGGTGGTTTGTTGAGTCGCTGGACGACTAATGTGGCTGGGAGATTTGACCAGTCGAGTGGGATGAAATTCTTGATACCCTCTGGTAAACTAACATAGCTATGGAAAATCACCATTTTTCATGGGAAAATCCACTATAAATGGTCATTTTCAATAGCTATGTTAAATTACCAGAGGGTAAACCATGATTCAAACAGCCTGTAGTTGTTGTGTGACTGAGATTTGTTTCCTAAAGCCATTGACATAAATTGAAGGTTTCAGATGGTCGAAGCAGCGAAAAAAGGGAGGACTAGTGCTACCTGAACTTGGGGATTCAAGGCAGCAGATAGGGGGTCAGGTATTGCCAAGACATATCATTAGAGATCATTACAGATGGTTTTTTTGGACCCAAGTCTAGTGGGGATAGAACCAGTCACTGGTCACCAAGCACACTGGTCACCGAATCTCGCAACCTTTGTCGGATTTTGCCAGGTCTACGCTCAAAAAGAGAAGAAAGAACACCTGGTGGCGCTCCAAAAACGTTGCCCTGGCTTTTTCTTGGAGAGTATCTGGTGGCACGAGGATTCAGAGATTCAGATTCAGCGATTCATTTCAAGTGCTGTGGAAACTGGCTATGGGAATCCTAAATTTGCATGACATTGCATGGCAAATCCTGAGAACATCCAATAATCAAGATCTCATTTGCCATCCCATGAGTGACCAGCTGTTTCTTGGAGCATGCGTTGCTTGCCAGCAAACCACAAACCACCATGTTCGCAAAACATCCACGTCCCATCTGTTTGATCCGGATGTGTCTGCACAGGTGGACTCACTTGTTCATGCATCCATACAGTTGGAAAATTTATTCGTTTCCAAAATAGCTATACCGTGCTACACCACAAAATCACCATTGTTTGGCCACCAATTTTGCCCCTCCCCAGCTCACCAAAGCCTCAGTTCCCCCTTCCTAGCGAACCAACCATGGCAGCTCTCTCCGGCTACGACCGTCCGGTGGGCGCGCCGGATGTGGACAAGACGCTGACGCGGAATCGCATGGCCGGGATCGCTGGGGGATCTATTCCGAGCTGGTGAAAAGATGAGAATTTCATGCACGGAAAGTGAGCCATGTGGAAATATCATGGTACATAGTTATGAGATATGAATTGATATGAATTGATATTACAGTAATTATGAGTTCATAATTATTGACATATCCAAAATAAAATACCATATAAGATATATAAATCAGTTCAGTCCCTGGGTTTAGGGCCAAGTTTTAGTCCCGGAGGATCTTCACATGGATTCTTGTTGGTGTTGAACGGTTTTAATGTGTAGGTTTTACCCGTAAAGATAGGAGAAATGGACCTCAAAGAAATGAGAATTTTGTCAGTAGATGTCCGTAGGCTATTAAGAATTTCAGAAAAATTGGGCGTTCAACCGTTCAACCGAAATTAGTTTTTTTTTTTTTTTTAAATACCAAACAATGGGCTTCAGCACCATGGGGAATGAAACCTATAAGTGCTTGATGGGATGGCCCTGGTTGACCCAGTGCCAGGGCTACTTCATTTGCTTCGACGTGTCAGATGAAAGTGAAGCCTCTTTGAAAGAGGCCCATCGCTGCCTCAGGGATATTGGCGAAGTCGAAGCCATGGGATGCCGCAATGGCGAAGTTTCATCATCTTTTACCATGTTTTATTGAAAAAGCCCCAAAATTTCAATCTCTTAGCATCCAAAAAGGAAAGTCATATAAACCCCATGTGTATCCATGTGTTGGAGCAAAACAATTTTCAATTTTGATGGAGTAATATGATGTCTGGTTGGTGGTTTGGAATATGTTTTATTTCTCCATATATTGGGAATAATCATCCCAACTGACTTTCATATTTTTCAGAGGGGTAGGGCTCAACCACCAACCAGATGTGATTACATTTCTACATATTTCTCGAAATCATATGGTAGAAACGATCATATCCATTGCACCCGTTGCTTTTTTTGGGTAGAGCTACCTGGCTACCGGAGTTCAGGCCATCGCAGTGCACAAGTTGCTGACGGAGAGTCTGCACAAGAACATGACCTGGAACCGAAGGGCTTTGTCGGTGGGATGGGGATGGGCTCAGTCTTTGGGTGCGGGAACCCCATGAGATTCAGAATGGTGCGTTTCCAGCGAAATGATGGGAAACACATCGAAAAATCATGAGATTCACATAAATCAACTGGAAAGAACACTGTCGGAACATCCAAATTGCAGGGTTTTTGCTTGGCGGGGGGGGGGAATTTTAACATAAATCCACTTTGATCTGCGTCAGGGTGTCTCCAGATTTGATATGAACCATGGATGAACCATGGCTGCCAGCTGCTAGCGATACTCTCAATCATCTTTTGGGTATGGGTCAAAACTTAAGTGCAAAGGAACCAACCAATGCACCAATGTTGATCAAGATTAGCATTGACGTTTCTGAAAATGGAGTATAGCCCTAAAATGGCAATATTATATGATGTAAATATAGTAAATATGATGATTCCCTATCATTTTTTAGGGCTGCCCTATTTTCAGACGAGCCAAGCCCGTGTCTTGACTCATTCCCAAACATGTTCGCTGCAACCCCTAGGTTTGCCCTGCGGCCAATCCCGCATATCTTTTGACATGCTCAAAATCCCTGCGCAGGGTTTAAGTTTTTTACTTTCCAAAACCCTAAAACCTAAAACCCTGAAACCTAAAGCCCTAAACCCTAAATCAAAAACCCTAAATCCTGAAAACTTAAAGTCAAAATCATAGCGTATAGCCAGTGTTTTCATTCATCCTCTGGTGATAAGTATATCATATTGTTTGGATGTGGTGTTTGAGTGTGGGCGAACCAGGGGGTTACGGGGAACATGTTTGAATGGAGAGTTATGTTTTTCCCGAGGGCTTCTTGACTTTTGTGGCTTTTGTTGCTTTTCTTTATTTTTTGCTGCATGGCTTTTGTGATTTGTGTTTTCTCAGCTTCTTAGCTTATTGATGCTTATTGAATAAACCCTTAACGCACCCTAAAGGAACCCTAAAGGAACCCTAAATAAAACCTAAACCAACCCTACATAAATCCCCTGGCAACTCTTAAAAAAGCTAGTACAACCTTTAAACCCGTCCAAAATAAAACCTAAAGTGTACCCCCAAGGAAACTTTGGGCGAGAATGCTGGCCCTGAGGGACTATTGTGTGCGCAACAAAAGAAAACCTGAAAGAAACAAAATAGCAACAAGAGCAGGTTTTATTTTTCAACATGTAGCAAATACTATGCATATTTGCAAATGAATGTACCAAACTTCTACAAATACCATGGAAAGAAGGGATTTCTTTTGAAACATGATGCAGATATCAGATATGCAAATAACATTGTGCAAGTGCTGGCTTCAAGACTACGCATTTTCTGCCAAAAAGCTGGACATACGGTGCACATAGTAAATCTTAGCTCCGGAAGGCAGCAAAATGACATTTTTTAGCTCCAAAACGGAGCAAAGGACAGAGGAACGAAAAAACAACTGCTTCCTTTTTCAATGGCAGCAAAATAACAGATTTTAATGGGTGTGCTCCTCAAGTCAAGGTTCGTTTGTTTGGTTATTTGGCTTGTTTAAATGAATGCTAATATCCCACATATCCTTTGATGGATGCCAATTTCCTGTGGAACACCTGATGGGTCTTTGCCTAAAAGATTCTTGATTGCCTGCTACCCTCTTGTTTTGTTGCTTTATATACCTACTCCTTACCCAAATGACCATGTTTGGTGAGTTTGTACAAACTTGATATGTTTTTTTATTGGTTATTTCTATTGATCCCCATTTACCTCGTGATTACATACCATCTTTGTCATGGCTTCTCATGTTGATCCGCGGGTTTGACACAGCCGAAATGCCCAGCCTTACATCTACCTGGTGGGCTGCAAGTCTGACAAGGGCAATTCGGGGGACGATGTCAGGCGCGGACATGATGATCCAGGTGCGTACCACAAAGAATGATGATCCATACTTCAGGGTGGTACAGTAGTACTCCTTTCCTATTTAGAAATCCCCTGGTGATCCATGATTTACAAACATAATTTTCAGGGGCGTTGAAACCATCAAGCAGTAATCTGCAGTACCCAGCGGCTGGTTGAAAGCTCAGCTTTTGAAGATTGAAACCCTTTGCACATGGTCGTCGATTTTGCAATGCTATGTGGGATAAGTAAAAGGTAGGGTAGGGCATAGTATCATGTAATCATATCATCAGAGGTTACGCCTCGCGGAAATGGCATTTTTGGATGACTTTTACATGCTTTTACATTTTTTTGAATATATTAGAACATGTGACACTCATGAGAAAGGTGGAGAAAAGCAATTCATTTCTGGAGGTCGAGACAGCAGTTGAAATGGTTTGCCCATGAATAGCCATGATAGAGAATGCTGTTTGTCTCGATCGTGCCACATTAGCCCAGAGGGAGCTATCTGTCGTTTTGATGGAGCTATCTGTCGTAATTTGATGGAGCTATTGTACTCAGAGAAAGTCACTCCACCACTCCTGATCAGGAGCAACAAAATGTTGATGTTTTAAGCTGGCTGCCCGGTTGTAGCGAAAGTGTAGATGGACGAACACAAGTAAAGTAAAGGACTTACCGACCATGAATCTCTTGTGCTTAGTCTCTGATGTAGGTACACAGGAATCCCAAAATCACCAGCAGAAGTATAGAAAGGGTCCTGATTGGTGGTTTTATTATGTTTTATTCTAGTTCATGTTTCATTTTCCACCTTTATTTGGCTTGATGAACCCCAATTCGCCAACTTAATTGCTGGTTTCTATAGGTTATATAAAAACTGTTTCGTTCCACGAAACATTGGAATCTGGGTAAATTATAACGACCTCACTGCGACCTCACTACAATCATATTTAGTAAGGGGAATCATCCCAAAATGGCCGTGAAATATTATAATTTACCCAGATTGGAATGCTTATTCCAAGGTGCCACATGGTGCCCAAACCGATGAAACTTCCGACGGGATGAAGATCCATCAGCTTGGCGTGAACATCCGACAGCCAACATAAACCCTGCCAAATAAGGGGTTTGAAGACTACTTTCATCTAAGAAAACAATAATTCTCAGGGTCTTACTGTAATTGGGGATGGTGGTTCACCGATTTTGCTGCTCAAATCATGTTCAATCCCAATTTTTCTTGGTTCAATTCCAAGTTCCATTTGTTTGTTGATTCATCCCCATTTTTTGTTGACACAAAGGTGCTGATTCATCCCAATTTATCCCGGATTCAGGCGGAACATCAAGAAAGCAGAAGCCAGGGCCTCGACGGCCTCGACGGCCTCGATCCCGATGCACGTAGCTGCCGTAGCTTATGATGTATTTCTGAATATAGATGTGCATATAACTATATAACGTTAATATACACAGAACACATAATATTGATTAATATGTATTTATATGTCTTTATAAACATACATATATTTGTAGAACACACTACCAGTAATATATGTTTTGTGTGTTATTGCTATGCTCAATGCAAATTGAAGGATTTTCGTGGTAGCCCCGCATCTTAAGCCTGCCGCACTTAGCAACTGAGGTTCCACTGTAAACGATGCTTAACGCAGGGAATCATCCCGGAAAGAAATGTCATGGAATGATTTACCATGTAAACTATATATATATGATTTTCTGGTAAACAATGTTTTATGATGGAATGATCTGACATTACGAAAAACTATACACCAATTTCGATGATTCACCTTTTATCAATGCAAAAACAAGTATTTCTGATTTGAGAATTGTGGTAATTTGCCCATGCTTGATGTCAAGAGCCAAAAGGTCTCAGGTGCTAAAAGATTACCATTGCATCTGGATAATGGAGTATATCCCCATTATATATAATATATATATATATATATCTATATATATCCTCATTCAACCTCAATTCTTGTTGCTTTCATCCTCGTTAACTGGGTGAATCACCATAGAATCACCTTTTTTCAATATCCCATTCAGTCCCCAGTTTGCCTGGTTAAATCACCTACTTCAGGACCTATGCATCCCCATGTTTTCTGGTTAAATCCCCATTATATTCTTGTGGTTACCCCAACCGAAGAATGCGTCGCCACTGTGACACCCGACCGCGACGAGTTCTTTGCGAATGACAATGACCTGATTTGCCGCATCACGTTGGGAACTTAGGAGAGCTTAGGGAGAGGATCAGTTTCGGGAAATTGATGGCCTGGATGAGTTTGATGGCTTGGATGAGCTGCGTTTGATGAAGATGAGGATGATTATCATTTCATAATTGCTTATTATGCTATATCATTATTTTTTTATGAATGTCAGGAGTTAGGCCAATACCGGGTACATAAGTTCCTGTCTTTTGAATAATTAGTATGGTTAGGAAGCTGTGCACTGCAGTTTTTTGTTTATGCAGTCTTTTGTGTTTGCTAGTTTGTTGTATTGTGCATGAACCATGTGCATACGACTTTATACAACAGTAAATGCATATAACACACACGCATATATATATATATACATGTATAGAATGTAATCTAACATACAATCATAACATCTATATCTATATCTATATACATATCATAATATATATATATATACATATTATATCATACATATCATAACTTTGATTCTGCCCAGTTGCGGCTGCCAGGTCCGCCAGACAACAGCAAGGCGTTTCGGAAGTTTTTGGAGAGATGATCCAAGCCATCAGGCCCATCCCAGCAACCAGAAGGCAACCCATCCAGCAACCCTACGTAAAACGCACCAGTAAGTTAAGTATGTTTAAACCAATTTAAAGGTGTAGAGTGCAGGTTTAGATGAAGATTTCTGGTGATTTGGGGATGGTTTTTTGCGGGATGGTGATGGTTAAGTAAGAAAACTGGGGGTTGAGTTGAAGCAAGCAAAATGAGTGGCTGAGCCAACACATATTGGTGCTTAAATCAGTAAACATGAACGTTTCGAACGGAGAATAGATGATCGTAGTGGTTGGAACCGATCAAACGTGATGCTTGGCCAACACACCAAATTTTCCCCAAATTTGTCAGGGTTGCTCCCACATTTTCCCACCTATTACAGGCAAATGATTGCCAGAAGGAGTGGACATTTGTGGTTTTAGCGCTTTATTCACCATTTCCTTCCCTCCTCCTATCTGGGGTATTGGGAACAGCCCTGTTTGCTGGTCGCCATTCTATATATATATAAAAATCATGTTGGTTGGGGAAACATATGGTAAACATGTTAAATTACGTCCTATATTGTACTGTATGGGTATATAAAAATTGTTAAACACATCTTATTTGTCCAATTTTCTCCCGCATGTGGGGAGTCCGCCGCAGTTCACGGTCCAATTTGTGGACCTTGGATGGCGAAATTGATGAGAACGAGGAAGATGAAGACGCCGGAGCAACTTGGACGAATTTGAAGCAGACACAACGGCTGAAGGTTTTTTCGAAACCAGTTTTTTTAGCTACAAAAAACCGGTAGAAGAAAATGGAAGAGACATGAATTGACCAGCAATAGGGATAATACGGGAAAATCGGTCAGCCATGTGATGGCAGTTGGGATCAAGGGTCATGAAAGTATACTGCATACGTTTCATTGCAACTGAGGCTATTTAATTTGATGACCTCAAACAAGCCCCATTAATTTGACATTAATGATGATTGCTAAGTTCTTGCATGTTCTTGCTATCAGAGAAACAAGAATAATTAAAGCTAGATTGAGGTTTGATGAGGCTAATTCTGTTTGCTATTTTCAATCACTTTTGATTCAATATTGTGAAATAACATACTACGAATTGTCAAGACTGTCGTGACTCCAGTGAGTTCCGTTTGCTCTGTTGAGGGATCCATGACCTTTCTGGTCCGTGTTTTTGTGGTAACACTGTTGTAGGAATGTAACGCAGATGGTAGAACCGACACCAATAGGATAGAAGTGTTTCCAAAAACGCGGGGATCCCCAAACTCACGATGGCTGGAAATCCTTCAGTTTGATCGTTATGAAAGTGGGATACTGAACATGTCTGAACCTAGTGAATCCACCAAAACGGCCATTTAATAGGGAGCTATGATGATCAGTCCGACATATTATTGGAATATATTGGAATGCATCATATTAACCATATGAAACATATTCCAAAATAATTAACCAAGATGTTTTTTTTAGTTCCTAGCTTCATTCGGAATACCTCATGAGATTTCAGAACTTCAGAATACCAGCCATTTGGTGATCAGGGCCATGTCACGATTTTTTAGGAGCCAAGTGGGGATTCCTGATCCAGGCTCAACATGTTCATGATCCCACGAACTAATGATTTCAAGATGAATAGCATGACTGGCATTTGGTTTATAAGCTCTTAACTGGAAACAACTAGTTGGTGGAGAAAATATGTAGTGAATAAACTATGATACACAGTAACCCTTCATAAAATATTGCAGCGCTGGTTGATTCTCAAGGACCCTCCAAGTTGTTTCCCCGCAATCCATCCTCGGCCCTAAGGGCTGCTTTCATCAGTGACCGCGAGACCAAAGCACTGAGCAATGTCTCAGCACGTCTCCGCCTAGAGGCCTCGGCCGCCTCGGCCGCCTCGGCCCGCGTTCTAGGGACACGGCAGTTGATCTGGTGTTCAGTTATCAAGGCAGGTATGCATTTTGTTGTACATAATTGTACATCAGTGTGTTTTTCAGGGTGTATAGACATACCATATAGATGGATGGTTTGGAAACTTGATCGCCACCAGGCGTTGCCCTCCAAAATCATCACACAGCACTGCCAATGAGCAATGTCTCATCCCGGCAAAAAAACTCTCGCGGCATGGGGGGATGGGAGCTTCACATAGTTTCGCACGATTCACAAAAGGATTCACTCGCCACTCGCCACAGCACCATATGCGGCGTGAAACATCGTGAAACTGTGGCGTCCGTCGGGGGTCGCAACTTGGAGCGCCACGGAAAAGGAGAAGGGCATGGCTCAGGTATTTCCCAAGATTTCGAGATATTTCTCCTATACAATGAGCAGAAAGTCAGGAAAACACATGTTGCGCATGGAACATGTCACAACGTGTGTTTAGGTATTTTGTTGGTAATTACTAAAGTTTCAAGTTCAATGCTGTATGAATTGCGTTGGTAGTCCGCGACTGATGCTTCGACGATGCGCAGCGCGTTTCTGAAAGAAAGGCATGATGGACATTGCAGAAAGATGTGTGACAATGAAAAAGACGGTAAAGATTGTGAAGATGGACGGATGCACGATTATAAGAATGGACAATCAGAATATGATTGGAAGGAAGGAAGTCAAAGATGCAAGAGACTTTTGCTGAAGGCGAAGGGGAGAACAACAAGTATGAAGTCAGGTTGGTGCAGCAAGGACACTGATAGCAACAAATGATGTTGATTATAGCACGCGCGATCCGTCCGTAACAGCGTCCCAACGTAGTATAGAGAGCGCTAGGTCATAAAACTATGCAAGTCATGGTGTATACTGTACAAAGACAACACTAATAACCATCCCAATGGCGGTTCATTATTGAACACACCACCTTGCACCTATTCTGCAAGATGACCCCACAAAAAAGGGCTTCGGAAGTTCATCCGTCGCAGGGCATCGCCCGATGGTTATGATCCAATGATATCCAATGGATTTGGGGGTACACTATTTTCAGACAAACGCATACGGCATACATTTCAACGTGTGGATGGTTGGGGGTTGAATCATCGAGGTCAACTGACTGCCGACTGCCGACTGCACAAACGCTGCATGGGCGCCAGACACGCGCATGTCTCATGTCTCGTGTTTTTCGGTCTCACTTGGCGCAAAATATCGGTTAAACACGTGCGATATACGCGAAACAAACACATCAGCACCTTCAATATCTTTATGCGCGTGAAACATCGACGACTGGCAATGGGCGAAAGTTGCACAATTTTCGTAGGATTTTCACCTATGGCCTGTTTCAGCTGAAGATCTGCAAACATCTCCAGAGGCCCGGCGGTATCAACTTGTCACTCACAAAGTCTGACCTGAAAAAAACAGGGTATGCCGGGTATGCATACACTTGGCCAATGACAAGAATGTTTGCGATATGTCTTAGGCGTTGTATTATGTTGTAACCAAAAGGATCAAACCATGAAAACACATTGGGGCTCTCCAGATGAACTGATTACCTCCTCTGCAATCCATTGCCAGCACAATGCATAGCTTTCATTTTAAACTACTTTAAAATCTTCAAACGTGCTCCTTGTGTGAAAATGTCCCATGATATACTTTTATGTCAGCGTCTCCTCCTCCTCCTCGTTCTCCCCATTCTCAGGTTGTTCATTCTTCTCACTCTCCTTGTGCTCATTTTCCTACTAGTTCTTTTCATTGTGGTTCTTCATATTCTATTCAATTCCCTGCCTTGATTTTCCGAATTTGCCTTTGTAAATCTGCTAGGCAGTCTGATTCTGAAGATATATGTTTTTTTATTGAGTTTATTGTTTTCCTTTCTTTCCCGATAAAGTTTTAAACATGTTCAAACTTTGTTCAAACATGTTTTCCTTTTTCCATCCGAACAAGGGCGATAAAAACAGAACCATATGTCTTAAAATTTGAATCGCTATCCAGATCTCGATCAATGGTCAAAAGGGTAGGATCGTAAACACTTCAGCCCCTCCAAAAACCTTGTTTGATTTTACGACTTGGGATCAAATTTCAGAACCCGATATGAAGCCACGAATCCCCGGGTGCACACTGACGCTGAGAGTAAATTCAGACGCCATTCTATTCTTAGCCGTCCGTGGGGTTACATACTGTTTTTGCGCATGTGACTTGGATGAAAACATGCGAAATTGCACGCAACATCACAAAACGGGATCGATCTAGACCGGACCTGCAAAAATGTCAAGTCTCTTGCGCATGCCAAACAGAAACAATATGTTCCAAAGGCGCTGCAGAAAAAATACATCTTAAGATGAAGGCACAGTGCTGTCCCCATTTTTGGCCAGCGTGCGCAGTCACAGCGAACATGGAAATCTCAGAGGAAACTTTCCCTCGAGACTGTCCGCTCGAACCCCCGCGCCCACCTGCGAACCGTCAATCAAGCCGCGTCAACCCGCACGGCAAGAACACCTTACGTGGACACATGTGGACACACTGATTGGCGAAAGAGAATCAGACAATATCAGACATACAAATGTCTAGAACCAAGTGTTTGCTCAAGCATGTTCAGGACATGGTGGCGATTGATATTTCAAAGATGAGACCTTCAATGTTGGATTGCGAGAGTGTCAACGGATTCTTGAATGTGACTGCGCTTGGAGTTATGCTGCTTTTCTTGGAGATAACATATTTTAGTACGAAAAGGCGTTTTTTTGGAACTAAATTATAAACCTGTTAGAATATCTTAGACTTAGAACTTTCACGATTTGTCATCAGCTGCTCGCAGAGCAGGTAAGATATTCCAAACATTTATTTATATCAGGTAAATCGCACCAAGTCAAGTCCCACACACATACACACATATATAAATATACATGATACAATCATATATATATATAATTATATATATATATATGGCTATCACCATCTATGTAAGGGATATGTATTGGAATGGACTATAGGTCAAAACCTGCAAAATGAAGGCGACCTTTTAAAACGAAGGCAAACCTTACAACTAGAGTTTGTTGATAGATTTCCATTTGAGCAGCGAACGTCAAGAATTGTGTATCATGGAGTTATGGTTTGGTATGGTTTGGTCTTTGCTAGTTTTCCCTTGTCTTCCTTTCGTTTCCTTTCTTGCTTTCATGTTTCCTGTGACGGTTTCTGTTGGATTCCTTTCCGCCTTCGTTTCTTTCTGTTGATCTCGTTTTTTCTTTTCCTATCCTGGTTTTTCTCCTGCTGCATTTGCATTTTGTCAAGTTTCTGCTTTTCCTCCTGTGGTTTCTTTCCGCCTGCAAATTGTATTCTTCATGTTTTTTTTCATTTTCATCCGGTGGTTTCGTTTTTCCGTCTGGTTTTGCGTGTTGGAACGAAGCCAAAACGAAGACACAAACGAAGGCAAAATTGACGACAAACAACTTGGCATGGACTTGCCCAGGAGCTGGCAGACCTTCACCCCCATCCTGCTACCATTGCGGCTGCGTAGTTATGGTTTTGCTGCAGGCATTTGTCTTACCACCACCAGCAAAGCACCAACACCACCACCGCGATGACTACTGCTAGCCCCATTACTACCATTGCTTTGCCTCTGCTTTTGCCAGCGTTTTTGCCACTGCCACTGCTGCTGCTGGATGTGCTGCTGGGTGTGCTGCTGGTGCTGCTGCTGGATGTGCTGGTGGCTGTCACTGCTGCCGCTGCTGTCTGGCACTGCTACTGCTACTGCTATTGCTGCTGTTTCTGCTACTGTCACTGCTAATTCTACTGCTTCTGCCACTGCCGCTGCTACTGTTCCTGCTGCTTGCGCTGCGACCGTTGCTTCTTGTAGCACCTTTGTTGCTTCTACGAATCAGAATGCTAATCCTGCCACATGTTGGCGCAGTTTTTTTACAATTTTTGCCATTGCTGCCTCTAGCTCGACATGATGACTGCGCGATATCGCACGTATATTTGCCAAACTTTTTGTAAAACGAAGGCGGCTTTTTGTAACGAAGGAAAAAAAATATTCCATTCAGGGGCAGTAGGATTTTGGAGGTATATATATACATATAGAATAGGGTGGTTCCACAATTTTCGTATTCACCCTTGAGGTTTTGACACATGCAAATGTAGCCTGGGTCGCCACAGTTACACGTTTTTAAAAACTAATTTACGATTTTTACATCGCTTTGCCATAATGGCGATGTATGGCTATGAATTTATGAATTTATGCTTCTGGCCCAGAAAGATATCACGTTTGTCAAGGTGATGTGTTGCTGATTTGTGAACCAAAAGAACATGCAATGAAGGCTGTGCTGGAAACATACGTTTTTGTCTTAAATTCCAGGGTCCCAACATGTCCCAACAAGTTGCACATGTCGCATATACAGCAGAAGGGGTTGCAGCAATTGTTCAACAACATGTCACTTTGGCAATGGAGCATTTGTTTCCACCACTCCCTGAAAATGATGCCACTGTTTTTCAAAGTCATGGCGCTGTCGAAACACAGTGATGCTTGCAGTTTTGTCTAGTTTCAGCCTGTGCGTTTGTTTGTGAAATATCACGACGTATCAACCCTTCATTTCTTCCGAATTGAAATTCTGTCGGTTTGAAACAGTGTCAAACTACATGTAATTTTTGAAGGGCAACTAGGGTTTCAAGCGTTTTTACGTACCAGAAAGTGTCCGATTCATCAAATAGTGGGTCCTTTCACCAACATTTGCCATACCATGTCGGATTGGACGTGTCCACCTAGCATGCCGACGATGCTGTCATCATTGGAGAACATTTGATGTGCACTAAGAACTACCTCCAGCTTTGAGCGCCGCAAAAAGCAAACTTAGATTGAAAATTGAAATCTTTGGTGGTGAAACCACCTTTCCGTCCATTTACTGTACCCATTGCCTTGTTAAAATTTGTTCTGATTTCTTTCCCTTAAGGCAACTCAACAGAAATGCGTGTGGAATTCGACGTTGCTGTAAGTATGCGCCTGGGAACTTTAAGTCAGCGCAACGAATTGCACCTGCATCATAGCAAAGCAAATCTTGGCATTAACAGCGTACAAATCCCACGCGTGCGCTGTAGGTTTTTCCTTAATCCAGTTTGCCCAGCGTGGTTCCAGTTAGGATTTCCCTGTAAACAGGTAAAGGTTTGTCCACAACAATGGCATCCCCAGAGATTGCGGTTCTTCATTGTTTAGGTCCCTGTCCTAGTATGATTGTGTTTTGTTTGATTTTTTTCGGGCATAATGTGTGTACATATACTTCAAACTGCGTGACTGCGGAACTTGTTGAAACTCAAATCACCTGGTAGGGTTCCGGCACTGCATTTTGTCACAGTCCATTGCAAACAAATGTAATTAACAAATGACTGTGATGTAGGGGGTTTTCACACATAAGCGTACTAGAGAGTACCCCTAAATCGTCGATTTAACATGCATCGTACAAACACTCCATTTGGGGTACCCCTATTTATGGACACCCTCATATGTACTGCGGATACATCAGTCAAGTGGAACATCACTGAAATGTTTGGTTGCCAACAACTGTTAGTAATCCAATACTATGGTCATGCAAAGAAAGCTCCACTTGGCTAGGCACATGATACTGTACCCCCATGACGGGCTAACCTATAAACAATACACTTCACATTGGGTTCAATCGCATTCTGCAAAATGTGTCACAACACCGAACCCCCCTTCTCACAGCCGAGGGGAACAAACCAAATTGATTCAAATTGTGCATTGAGCGAACATGTCCTGTTTGTTGAGGGGATAAATCGGAATAAACATAGTTTTGTTTAAATTTCAGCTCTGCATGGCTACATTATTTTGCAGCGGGTTCTTTTTGCAGCACGACGATCTAGCAGCAACCTAAAAAGTTTGATCGTTCCTTGTGTTTTGATCAGACCTGCTGGAACGGCCCTATATTGCAACCAGGCACATCAGCATTGATTGCCCCCCCAAGAAAAATTGCAAAACCAACGGATTATTGCCTTCTCCGGCGCGTGCGTCTTGTAAAACTAATGTTTGATATTGTTTGATAACGTTGCCTCAGCATTGCCTTATCGTTTCATTTTCGGTTTTTGTCAACTAATGGGATTCACGTGCCAAGGAAGAGTTTCCCAGCAAACACCAAAACCTGAACAAAATCACAGGTGTAATTTACAAACACAAACTAACCCTAGAAATTTCAGTGGGAGACTCGGGCAAATAGAGGTATGGCCGTAAATTTGTAATTTTTCACTTGTTCCCAAAAAAAACAGGAAAACCATTGGACACACAAAAGCGGAAAAACAATGAGAAAAATAACGTATTTTGTGAAGTAAAACAAAACTATGTAGACTTTATGCCCTATGCGAATTTTCATTTTTTTTAATTTAATGACGGTTTTCCTGTCCAGAGACGATTTTTTCCCAGGCGCGCAGGGTTTGGAGGCCCACTCACGATGCAGTTTGCTACCAGTTTTTCTCACGCCTGACATTGGTGGAATGCATTCTTGATGTCGGCCATTCCAAGCATTGAAAGTTGCGTGTGATGCAACCTGCAAAAACAAAATGAGAGGAAATTACAAACAATTTTCGGTAAAACAGTTGTACGGTGTGGTTTGCGCCAGGTTCTTTATGGTTCGCTAATCTTTTTCTGCAAAAAGACAGGGGTGATTAGTTTAGAAAACGGCCAATTGACATTGATTCAAATATTGAAATTAACAAACAAGGTTTATCGAAATGTCAGGGTATGTAATGTGCTACGTTGCCCATGAGGCAGTCCTAGGTTTGACTGATTTAAAGTGCTACACAGTGCTGCCGGACAGTTTGGTTTATGCATGTTTATGCTACTTCCATCTACTTCCATGTTTTCTGGCAGGCGCGCTGTCCCTATATTGTATCGTGGGCATGCCCATCAAGGGGTACTATGGATTGAAATGTGGCATACACCCTGTCTGTCGGCACAGTGTCCTTGGCCGTTTTACGTGGCCTTGATGCTTGACCCTATGCAAGACTGACAAGGACTGTCGGACCAGTTGGCACCTATATAAACACTTTAAAACCGCCGACGTTTGGAGGATGGGTTCGATACTGGCCGGCCCGTTGTCCCGTTGTCCCGTTCCCGTTGTCCCGTTGCCGTTGCCCGTTTCGCGTTGGAGAGCTGCATCTGTGGGAGAATCGATGCTTCCCGCGCCTCCATTTTAGCTGCTTCCATGTGGAATTTCAGCGACCGTTTCGCAGGAAACGATGGTCAAACATGGTCAACCATGAAAAAATGCGGTAAAACTGCGATTTTGAAGCGTGTAAAAACAACTCTGTGTAATTTGTTTTGTGCGCCAACGCGATTTTTTGTATAGGTTTCTTTGTGTAAAAAATTCTCCGCACAAAAGTTTCTATGTGTAAAATGTGCGTAGGAGGTTTTCTTTGTGAAACCTTCTGTATGTAAACCAGGCGTCTGTGTGTAAAAGTTTTCCTGTGTAAAAAGGCATCTGTGCGTTAAGGTGCATGTGTGTGTGTAGAACCGTTTTTCTGAAATAATTTCTGTGTGTATCTATATCAAAGATTTTGTGCGCAAAGGCGTCAGAGTCTTCTGTGTGTTAAAACGTCGTGTGTAAAAACCGCTTTGTGTAAAATCATCTGTGTGTAAAAACTGCTCGGTGTAAAGGTTTCTCTGCGTAAAAAAATCTGTGTGTGAAAGCTGTTCTGTGCAATGGTTTCTCTGTGTAACAGTTTCCGCGTGTGGAAACTGCTCTGTGCAATGGTTTTTCTTTGTATCTGTGTATAAAAGCGTTTGCGTGCAAGAGTTTCTCTGTATAAAAGGTTCGCTGTGCAAAATTGTTCTGTGAAGAGGTGTTTTGTGTATCTAAAGGTTTGCGTAGCAGTTTTTGCGTGTAAAAAGGCCCCACTCATACTCATTATTCATCATTCTTCAATCATCACCATTCAATCATCACCATTCATCAATCATCATCGATCACGACCACCATTATCATCATCACCATCACCATCATCATCACCATCATCATCATCATCATCGTCACCATCATAATCACCATCGCCAATGCCATTGCCATTGCCATCGTCATCGTCATTGTCATTGTCGTCATTGCATCACCACCACCTTCATCATCATCAGTGTCATCATCATTGTCATCATCATCGTCATCATCATCGTCATTGTCATCATCCTCATCATTCGTGTTTCATTTCATTTCATTTCATTTCATGTTTTGCGCCATGCGTGCCCGTAATGGCACCTCGGCGCAAAGTTCTTTGTAATTTACAGAGCTAGTTTGGTGAAAAAGGTGTGTGAAAATCAGCAGAAAACCAGAATCAAAAGGGCAACGGGACAAGGATGGCAAACATCAAGATCTTCAGTTCAAAATCTCCACATCATCGGAACCGTCGGAAATAACAATAGCAGGAAGTGCTGGCATATTTCTCTGTTTCATTTTTCACGTTTCATTATGTGTTTTTCAACAACTTGTCATTTTTCATGTATAATCGTCATTCTTGGCATCATAAAAATAGTCAATGTCATCATCAGCAACAACACCATCACCATCATCATCGTTCATTTTTCATCGTTCATCATTCATCATTCATCGTTCGTCATTCACCATTCATCATGCAATTTCAAGTTCAAGTTCATCCTGCATGCCTGTGGGCAGCCCGTATTGGGCGCACGAACTTGGAAGGAATTGGTGAAAATTTCCTACAAAGTGCTCGTTGTTCTTCATTGGGTCCGGCCGGAAGAAAAAATAGCGAAATCTTCCGTCAAGTGTGTCCACAATTCCATGTTGGATGCCAGAGTGTGCCAATCATCCGTCTGCCGATGCCTGGTGTACGATTGAAATTTTAATTTCCAGTCATTTCGAGGATGTCCTGCAACACGTGCACCGGCAGGTTTCCAATGCAGAGCTCTTGGGACCCACCTCCCAGGAAGTAAATTAGCAATGTATAATCCAAACTTCCAATATGATTCTAAACAACGGTGTGACCATAATTTCACTTGATGTTCACTTACGATTGTCTGAACCTTCATGTTCCACTCGTGCAAAATCTCGTGCCATGGACGAGACCAATCCAGATAGCCCGGAGCTCCCACCAACATACGAAGCAGCTTGCGGAATAACACATCCATGCGGCCGAAATCGGATTGATAAACAGTGCGATGCCCACAACCTGACATAGCAACAGGAGTAAAAACGAAAACGATCCTTCACACGGACCCTTTGGTCGCAAAGTATTTGTTTGTGCGCAAAGAAAGCCCGGGAGGCAGCTTGGAGGTGATGTTGTAAATCCAATGAACTCCGGTTTGCACGACCCACGCCCAGGATGCAGCCCAACCACTTATGTCCAGAATTTCCAGTTTTCACTTGGATCTGTTCCCGATTCTGCGTGTGAAGGTGGGCCATCATTCATGCATAATGCATCATTCATTCATTGGTCATCATTCACCTTTCAACATTCAACATTCAACATTCATCATTCATCATTCATCATCCATCATCCATCGTCCATCATCCATCATCCATCATCCATCACCCATCACCCATCCATCATCCATCATCCATCATCCATCATCCATCATCCATCATCCATCATCCATCATCCATCACCATCATCATCACCATCATCACCATCATCATCATCATCATCGCCGCCGTCGTTATCATCATCACCATCATTACCATTTCCATCACCACCTCCATCACGATCTCCATCACCATCTCATTATGTTTCATCAGTCATCATTCATCAGTCATCATTTTTCGTTCATCGTTCGTCATCATTCATCCCTATGTTTACTTTTGTGTCATTTTCTCTTTTCTTTCAGGCTATGTTCTCGTCTAATGTTTGTGTGATTCTGCGCGGATGGCTTAGCTCTACCTATGATTTTTGCCGCCCGCCCTTTTGTCTCTATCATCCTCCTTCCGTGACTTCGTGATTTTGATGGAGTTCGTATCTTGTATGTCTCTTTCGGGTCTCGTAGTGCTGTTGTTTTGTTGCCCGGCTGGTGGCGCGATTTCCCAGTGTTGTTCCTTCCCTTGGTCTTTGGGTCTATTGGCGTTGCCGGGCGAATCTGTTGTCCCTCGTTGCCCAATGAATCGGTTGACCCTCGCGCCGTTGTGCCGTTGTCCCCTTGTCCCGTTCCCGTTGAACCGTTGTTGTCCCGTTTCCCTTTGCCGTTGCCCGTTTCCCGTTTCCCGTTGGAGAGTCGCAGCTGTGGGAGAATCTTTGCTTCTCACCGTCATTTTTGCCGCTTGCATGTGGAATTTTAATGACCCTTTCGCAGGAAATGATGGTCAAAGATGAAGAATCGCGTTGGAACTGCAATTTTGAAGCGTGTAAAGGCTGCTCTGTATAATTTGTTTGCGCGCCAATGCGGCTCTGTGTATAGGTTTCTTTGTGTGAAAAATTCCCCGCACAAAAGTTTCTACTGTATGTGTAAGAGCATTTGTGCGTAGGAGGTTCTGTTTGTGAAACTTTCTGTGTGTAAACCAGGCGTCTGTGTGTAAAAAAAATCCTGTGTAAAAAGGTATCTGTGCGTAAACGTGCTTGTGTGTGTGTGAAAACGTTTTTTTGGGGGAATAAATTTATGTGCATCTATATAAAAGATTTTGTGCGCAAAGGCGTCTGTGTGCCAGGGTTTCTCTGTGTCTAAGTGCAAAAAGTTCTAAGTGCAAAAAGTTCTTTGTGCAAGAGGTGCTCTTGTAAAGTCTTCTGTGTGTTAAAACGTCGTGTGTAAAAACCGTTTTGTGTAAAATCATTTGTGTGTAAAAACTGCTCGGTGTAAAGGTTTCTCTCTGTAAAAACTCCTGTGTGTGAAAACTGTTCTGTGCAATGTTTTCTCTGTGTAACAATTTCCGCGTGTGGAAACTGCTCTGCGCAATGGTTTCTCTTTGTAAAAGTTTCTGTGTATAAAAGCGTCTGCGTGTAAGAATTTCTCTGTATAAAATTTTCGCTGTGCAAAAGTTTGCTCTGTGAAGCGGTGTTTTCTGCGTAATTTTTTTTTGTATAATAATTTCTGTGTGGCAAAGGACATTGTCATTCACCAACCATCAATCACCATGATCATCATCATCATCGTCATCGTCATCGTCACTTGTACAAAGGTCGCACTAATGTTGCGAAAACGCTAACAAGGTGCAGTAACTCGTCCCACCCATATTCTTTGGCGAAAATACGCACCATTATTCCCCACTTGCCAGGTGCACATGAGGGCCAGGTGAAGGTCCTTGGATTTTATCAGGGTCACTTCCCCCTCCTTCCCGTTTCTCCTTCCTCCTTCCCCGAAGAGCGAGCTCCAGCTCGCAGTGGGCACTGCCGGACCCCAACTACCAACTCCAGATCAAAGTAACTCCACATCATAGTAGGAGTAGCAGTGGTAGGTGTTTTACAACATGTTTTCGTTTGGTGTATAGTCAGTAGATTTGCTAGGGAGTTGCCACCTACGTCGCATAGGGATCAAGTATTCCCCGACCCCTTAAAATGCATGGGTATTTTTGTATGAACTAGTTTTTGTAAAATTAAGAGATTACCTAAAGATATGAGGGGGTGTTCCTCATACATTTTCAGTATTTGGCTTCAAAAATTTGTTTAGAAAAAGGTGGGGAGGCGGTTTCATACCTTGATTTTGCAAGGACAAATTGCATGCATGGAAGTTGACACCTTGTCAACAATGAGAAACAGTGACAAAATGAACGCAGCCACTTTCTTGTGACAATCGGCTGAGTAGACAATCGGTCAGAACAATGGCTAACATGATCCGTGATGGCACCACGGAGGAGATGAACCTCTACAAGATGCCTGTGGGGAAACAAATTATGTCCTTGCATCCAAGCCCTACAATGTTACAATGATCGTGGATGACAAGACGACTGCCACAATGGTCTATCCAAAGCTGGACTTGGACTGGGACAGTGTGTGCCATGACAAGCACCGATTTCTTCAGCGCGATGACAACTGAAGAGTTCAACAAGATGATGAAAAATCAGGAGAACAATGTCGTGAAGAGCCCGGGCAATTTGAGAGAGCCAAGTTTCAAACAACACTTGCTCTCGCAATTGACCCAGGATGCTCTCTTCACAATCGCCTATCACCTGATGAAACTCTACATTGAGACAAAAGGACAAGGAGACTGTGTACATCTTCAGCTTTTTGCCGGAGACCAACAATGTGCTCCTCCATAATACCCGTGGACGCACCAGTCTCTTCTCGAGGGGATATCCAACAACACAATACCAGATCTTCTCACCTATGGCCTACCACCTGACTGAGGATGAGAAGCAATCGGTGGCAATCCTGCGCTTGAAGAAATTCAATCCTCTGATGTACAACAGGCTGTACAATTGGAACGCTGGGTTCATGTGGGCTTTCCGCATGCCATTACAAGTGGAGAAATTTGTGGAGATGAATGAGAACAATGCGTTCCATGCCGTGATCTTCACACAAATTCTGCAATTGGCTGGAGTGGAATCACTGCAATACCTCAGTGACAATTTGCGTCTGAAGGTCATCACATGGATGTCCAAGAATGGGATTGAGATGCCAAGCAACGATTGGTTTTACCAAGGGCTGTCCGATTTCCTGTTGGGCAATCCAGCTCTTCAACAATGCACTGGATGAACAACTGGACAAGAAGGAGGAAGCAAAGGCTTTGAATGAACAAGAGGCCACGGACAGTGCAGAGAAGAAAGGCACGAAGCGCAAACTCTTCGAATTCAAGATCGATGAGAACGGAGACTTCACAATGGAAGAGGTCAACAAAGATGAATGAACGGATCAACAATGAAATGCCTGAGAACACAATCTCGGAGAAGAAGGGCCTACGACAATGCCTATGCACTATGATATCATGCCCTTCATCTTGGATGAGACAATGAGGCATGCGACAATCGTCACGGTCTGAGGAACGGTTTTCTGTACAGACTTTCTGCAACAATGATTTGGACAATGTTCGGAACGGTTTAAATGTACAAGTGATTTGAGTTCTGAACAAAGATCCAACAATAGCAGTTCTAATGTCTTTCCAGTTTAACAATCTGGCACGACAATTGTTCAGTTTTATGACGCGTCAATTGCGACGACAATGGAAGCAAGGGACGGTGTTAATAACAATGCTGTTGTACCATGTGTTCCACACTGCACACAGTAGTGTTCGTGCACAATATGCTGCCCAAGGCCTTGAGCCTGAACGCAACTGAGTCCAGAGGAAAACAATGCAGTGAGTGCGCGATACACAATTTGGTGACAATCGTGGAAGTGAACAATTGAGGAGATTGACAATTGGAACAGTGAAACTTTACAACCTCGATGGTTGAAAGGTATTTGGCTTGGCAAAACACCTCACAAACGACCCTCACATTGTTCCGCATGATGCAGGAGTTTTCGTGACACGCAGTGTGAGACGTTTGCCAACACCATTTGTCCTTGGAATGTTAGGTGAGATGAAGTTCAGTCCATGGGAGTTTGGCTATGCTGCATTTGGACACAGAATGATGTACAACAAAACGTTGTCTCCACCTCAAGCCGCTGGTATGCCTACGATTGCTGATGTGGAGGCTATTCTAGTGCATCAGTACGCAGCTGAAAATCCAATTGAATATTTGGATGTTGATCGTGAGGCCCGGGCGGGGCGAGAGCTACCGCAACAGTCCTCGCAGCTGGCTGATGGTCCTGTGGATACAGAAGTTCATGAAGGCCAGCCACAAGAGGCCTGAATCAGATGGTGATGGCGAGCAAGGTTCCGCCAAGAAACCAGGTTTTGGCAATGAACAACCAGTGACACCACCTGCAGATGATGCAATGTTGTCTCTTGGTGAACGGGCTCCAAAGACCCCACGTTTGGTTGCCCAAGTCACCAGCACTGACTTGTCCCTCTATGAGCATGAGGACAGCGCAGTGAAGTTTGAGTTCAGCAGTGGTGATTTGGATGAATTGGAACAATGAACTTGAGGTCTATAATGATGAGCTCTTGGCGGTGGACGATGCTTCCACTTGCAGCAGTGCTGACATGGCCAAAATCCTGGAGCAACCCAATTAGCCGTGCGAAGGAACCAGATCTTCCCTTGGAAGAATTGACCCGCCTAGATGCCCTGGCAGACCAGCTTGAGTTGCAAAGGCTGGAGAAGCTTCAGGTCTTGCAGGATCCAAGCACAGTGCCTTCAGATTCAAAGGGCAGTGGCCGTGCAACCCTTCGTCCAGTGGCAGTGCAACAGCAACCAGTGCTCATGTCAACGCAGTAGCCGATGCGATGATTCGAATGTTCACTGCGCAGGAAAATGCTGACGAGAAAAAAACTACAGATATTGATGCAGAGATGGAGACAGAAAGCGAAAGAATGCGTCGATACCAAAATGCAGAAATGTGTGAGGTGAGTGATCCCGAAAACTGGGTGGTATATCGCCATGGGCAGTCAGAGACAGAAACTGAAAATCCAAATGAAGATTTGGATGTTGATCGTGAGGCCCGGGCGGGGCAAGAGCCACCGCAACAGTCCTCGCAGCTGGCTGATGGTCCTGTGGATACAGAAGTTCATGAAGGCCAGCCACAAGAGGCCTGAATCAGATGGAGATGGCGAGCATGGTGACGCCAAGAAACCAGGTTTTGGCAATGAACAACCAGTGACACCACCTGCAGATGATGCAATGTTGTCTCTTGGTGAACGGGCTCCAAAGACCCCACGTTTGGTTGCCCAAGTCACCAGCACTGACTTGTCCCTCTATGAGCATGAGGACAGCGCAGTGAAGTTTGAGTTCAGCAGTGGTGATTTGGATGGATTGGAACAATGAACTTGAGGTCTATAATGATGAGCTCTTGGCGGTGGACGATGCTTCCACTTGCAGCAGTGCTGACATGGCCAAAATCCTGGAGCAACCCAATTAGCCGTGCGAAGGAACCAGATCTTCCCTTGGAAGAATTGACCCGCCTAGATGCCCTGGCAGACCAGCTTGAGTTGCAAAGGCTGGAGAAGCTTCAGGTCTTGCAGGATCCAAGCACAGTGCCTTCAGATTCAAAGGTCAGTGGCCGTGCAACCCTTCGTCCAGTGGCAGTGCAACAGCAACCAGTGCTCATGTCAACGCAGTAGCCGATGCAATGATTCGAATGTTCACTGCGCAGGAAAATGCTGAAGGGAAAGAAGCAACAGATAGTGATGCAGAGATGGAGACAGAAAGCGAAAGAATGCGCCGATTCCCAAATGCAGAAATGTGTGAGGTGAGTGATCCCGAAGACATGGTGGTATATTGCCGTGGGCAGTCAGAGACAGAATCTGAAACCCGTGAAGTGAGCATCACCACTAGCCTTTTTAGTTCCATATCTAGATGAGTGGAACTGGCCAGGTCTCAAAGAGACATAGCATGTAGTGGCGCGGCAAAGACTGTCCCCGCGGCAGTTAGAATGTGGATTTGAAATACATGCTGCAAAGCTGACGCTAGCAGCAAGGCGGGGCGCAACATGTGTTCGTTTGCTGTATAGTCAGTAGGTTTGCTTGGCAGTTGCATCGCATGTCACATAGTGATTAAGTATAGTCTAGTACCTGTTCATATCTACAGGCGCTTGTGACTCAAGCAAAACAAGCATTTTTATGTTTTATTTTTTTTTTGCTAGATAGATTTCTAGTAGCAGAAGTAGAAGTAGAGGGGTGATTCAGACGAAGCAAAAAAAACGTAGCAATAGAACAAAGGAACAAGTACAAGCCAAGAACAGAAAGAGGAACAACGCCTTCCAAGCAGACACCGGCAGGCTGGCGGATCCTTTCAAGTTTGTACCGAAAGGTTTTCCAGAATGCATTTGCATCCAAACTTCGAACATTGTTTCGAATTTTCACGCCAGGAACCGTGCTGGTTTTAGATGTTCATTTTTCCAATACCGGTTTACAATATTTTGAATTTGTGATTTCATTCAAGAACCGGGATGGATTGTAAGTGGTTGAAACCGAACAATCGTCTTCGCATGGGCATGTGCAGGCTCCAGGTTAGATATCATTTATTTAAGGCCTGATGGGGGCTGCTTCTGCCCCTGATCCGGCCCAACCTGGGGATGGAAAAACTGCCGCCAATGTGACTGAAGGGCAGGGACAGTGGCTTGGCTAAAACATGCTAAAACATATATCGCACATTGTCCGTTTAGTTTACCAACACAGCTCGGAGGTTTTAACTTCCAAACACTGGCAAGCACTGCGGGTGTCCAATCGCGGACGTGACACGCACTCAACCCTATGGTTTTGGAAAGTGTATCTGCAAAAACCATTTGTCATCAAATCAATTTGACGTGAATTTTGCACTTAACGGCAGTAAGGGTTCCAAATTGTCAGCCGGCAGGGTTCCAGTCCAGTCTTGCGTGCCGGCAATCCCGCTGCACCATTCCCGATCCAGGAGTTTGACATTGGCAACAGTTTTTTTAAGCAGTTTGTAACAATCAACGTGCATCATAAGTTTAAAAAAATATGTTGCACTTTCAACGCCATTGGTTTCGAACTTTGCCACGCTGCAAGCCCAAGGCCCAGTGAACCGAATGCACAAGATGCAGGCAGCTCAGCAAGTGCCACTGGAACTACGACTGCTGAGGCCAATGCACCCCCGCCATCAGCACCGCAGCAACCGCAGCAGGAACAGCCCCAGAGCGCCCAGCCCCAAGGCCCACCACCGAAAGCAGAACCCCAACCACCTCCAAGAGCGGCACCTGCCGGAAGCGCACAGGGTCCGGCGGCTGAACCAATGCCCGCTTGCCACTATGAGGTTTTGGGCGTTGAGGCGTGGGATTTGTGGGAACCATTGGAAGCGAAACTCCTACTTTGCATTGATTCATCTATGTACATCACTGTAGAGGATTAATTAACCGAATTAACCACACACGATATGTATGATAGCTCAAAGACAAGCCTGCCATGAATTCAATTAAAGCGGACGACGCATTAGAACAAATTTGACCGAATTTGCCCAGATCCTTTTGCCAGTTCGACCCCGTAGTTTTGAAACGTTTTTGGGCCACCTTGTTTGAACAAAGAGATGGTACGAAATGATAACAAAATTTTGAACTAATATATATATATATATGTTTATGCATATGCATATGCATATGTATATGTATATGTATATGTATATGTATATGTATATATATATATGTATATGTATATGTATATGTATATGTATATGTATATGTATATGTATATGTATATGTATATGTATATGTATATGTATATGTATATGTATATGTATATGTATATGTATATTTAGAGTATAGATTAATGTATGTATATGTATATTGTATATGTATATGTATATGTTCCATGAATGTATATGTATATGTATATGTATATGTATATGTATATGGTATATTATATGTATATGTTATGTTTATGTATATGTATATGATATGTATATGGTATATGTATATGTATTGTATTTGTTATCGGTATAGGATATGTATCTGTATATGTATATGTATATGTATATGTATTATGTACTGTATATATTTATATTATGTATCATGCATGTGTATGTGTCATATGTAATATGATTATATGTATATATGTATATATGTATATATGTGATACCTGGATATGGTAATAAGCATAAGTATATATGATATACGTAGATAGGTATATAGAGATATGTTATGTATAGATGCATATCGCATATATGTAGTAGTATTACGTATATATTGTATATACGATATAGATCTATGTATACATGTCTCCATGTATATATGCTCTATATGGTATATCTGTATATATGTATATATGTATATATGTATATATGTATATATGTATATATGTATATATGTATATATGTATATATGTATATATGTATATATGTATATATGTATATATGTATATATGCATTTATTTTTCCAACGTCTCTGATTGTGATTCCGTTCTCTAGTAGGGTAGGGAACCATCTCAAAGGTTGATTGCTCCGGTATAACAGAAATCAACCATGACAAATGGCCGGTTTTCGGGTGCTGCCCTTAGGTGGTCTTGTTATTCAAACAGAACTCACAAAACACTGTAGCACACAGAGCTGGAGCCCAAGATGTTTCTCACATTGTGGATGGTTAACATGGCTAACTTTCTGCTGTGTCTGCGAAGGGTCATCAGCCATCAGTTTCCCAAGGTTGTACTCGTACCTTTCTTATCTGATTTTATCGCACATGATCGGGGCCTTGGCTGATCCAATCCACTGGTATGATCACAACGGTTTGTTGTTTTTGCCATGAAACTGAGAAAGCGTCAACCTGAGTAGGACAGAAACGTTTTTTCTACCCACAGTGGAAATCTCAAACTGTTGTTTGCGGTTTTTTCTTCGCTTCAAACAACAATTATTATTCGGCATTGGCTCGGGAATCCCAAATCAAATTTTCCTGCGCCGCCTCGGCCAGCACAACTGCACAGAGGATGAGATCAAAAAGGCCGCAGACTCTTCCAAATATATTTCCTGGATAGACATGGGAAGACATGGGTCGGTTGGTTGAGTTTAGACATAAACCAAGAGGGGAGGTGGCCTAATCGAAACTTAAATTTCCATAATTTTCCATGATTCAGCCATGAATGCACGGATAAAATTTGGCAAATTGTAGTTGATCTTGAAGCATATATATATATATAGCAATATGACCCATCCCCCCCTCGAACCTGTTAATTTGGGTAGCTAGTAACGAACCCGAACCATTTAAACTGTGTGGTTTGAAGATGCTTAGTGTCCATGGTGATGAAAGCAAATTAGAACATGTATGGGTTTTAAAAACATGATTATGTAAACATGTAGAATGTAGATCATGGCTCTTACGCTGTGAATCTGAAGTTGGTAAGTTGGGGAGCCACCTGGTACATTACTTGCGGTGGCCATTCTGCACGGCTCTTGAACAAATAGGACCGTGAAGAACCTGGAAGATGTCATAAATTGTTTGAAGGGTGTCTTCACAGTCTCCTTACAGTCTCTTCATAGCAATTTCAACGAAGTGATCCGCAAAACATTGATTTCATTGAATGGCTCTTGTTCGGGCTGGTGAGTTGGTGGATTATCCCCAAAGGATCCCAAAGATGTGATTCTTTTATCTTTAAATTATAGTATAATAGTTGACCAATGTTGATCATATAGTTTTCATAACACAGGCAATCTCAGATTGGCAGAATCAATTTTTGGATGGGTCCAGGTAAGAACACTGGGTTGCACAAAATGAACCCATGAAATTCGGGGGTTAGAAGAAATGGTTTTATATTGAAACCATTTGGTACCTGGACATTCATATCTTACTTGTTCTGGGTCGACTGACAAATACTTAAATGACTTGCTTCGTTGCAAATGTCGTTGTGAGACGTTGCGTGCTCGCGCGGGGTGGGGCACAGTCTGAAAGACAATGTCGCTGTTAGGTGAGACTGCAAAATGGTCTTGTCAGGAGAGAAATCAGAAAAAAAACGCCTTTCTGCCCCAAAAAGGGTCGTTGATGCCAATTTATGCAGAGAGAAACTATTTGAATATCAGGCAGTTTCCCGGCGTAGGTATTCCAGAGATTCCAGAGGTGATCCATGGTGAAACTATGTGAAACTCCCCTGCTTGCGTCGCCCTCAATCGCCATCATCAAGTCTTCGCCCACGCCCACGACGTGGAATGGTGATCCCAGCTTTCCCATTTTTCAGGGGTGGAATCAATGTATGGTTATTAAAAAAATAAGTATAAATACATACATGAATAAATAGAATATATTTATATGTATATATATATTCTGGAACATCAGATTGTTTCTATCATGTTTATGTATGTTATGTGGTGGGGAGCCCCGCTTTGTACCGGTCTCAGGGTCAACAACGATACGCAGAGCGCTCCGCAGGCTTACAGAGACCTGAGTAAGAAATATCACCCGGATAAAAACTTTGGTTGCACGTGCCTTGGTGAAGGCTAACTTTATGGCTTTAGAACCTGAAGGGTCCTGGTAAAGGGGTTCAATTTGATGCAAATTGGGGTATCAGACAAACCTTTTCATCTTGATATCTAGCCACAAGCCAAGCGGGGAAATAAAATATAATGATACCGTATAACCACCTAGAAAACTATATGACATGTGTGGTTAGTCTCTAACACCAAAGGTTCGCCGTGGGTTTTGGATTTCAGCAGTCTGTGTGGACTGTTTGATGAAGGCATCATATATTCATAGGCTAATAATTATATTCCATGTTTTGATTGGCCGTTTCATGCAAGTTTTACCGCGCATTTTCGGGGAGTCTTTACCCGCAAGAAACATGATGGATTTGAAAGTTGTACCGCGCTAGATTGAGGCATATCTGAAAGGAGCCTGGCACCACAGCTCTTCTTTACCCGTCTATACTTATTTCTATGGCTAGGACAGGACAATTTCCAATCAATCTGCCCATGCGGTTTTCCATCCAGCCAACTCAAAAAAAAGGTGCAATCTTGATTTCTCAAAATGTGGGATATGTGGGTATGCATTCCTACTTTTTGTTTTTGATTCTTCTAAGTGCTGTTAATCATGTTTGCAAACAAGCACGGATTTGCGTTCGCTAGTTTTTGTGTTTTCAAAATTTAATCGCCAGCATTGGTGCGCCACCCATACCTCTGCTGCACGCGAGCTAAGGGATGCCAAGGAACGCTTCCAACGTATCAACGAGGCCAAAATTTTACTCTTGGACCGGAAGCAACGTGTCTCGGCCCTGGGGAATCTAACTTGTTGGAAAATCGTTCATCGAAATGTCCTTCGTTCTGGGTCAACAGTGGAGGAAGAATTTTTATCTTTCGCACATGTAATTATCATAGAAGAGGGGGCGCCTATAAACTATTTTCAGAGTATCTAAGATTGGTAATGTGATGTGGTTTCCTTGGCTACAAATTACCAACTAGCGCCAATTTACATCGCCCATTTCAATTCATTTCGGGTAGCCCTTGAGACGGTTTACCGTTAGGGTTGCCACAGTAGATGATTTTGTTTGTGAACCATTGTTTTGTGAGTTTTGTGATGTTTTTCGAACCGCTTCTGGAAGTCAGGGCCCAGTTGTGGGAAACATTTCCCTCAGATTCCAGGACCAGTAAACTGAGCAGATTCAGAGAAATTTTGAAATAGCGTCTAGTCATGCCAAACAAAACTTAAATCGGATGGTTTGCGGACATCCCCTATACATTTGTGACACCCGAATGTAAGGAAATGACGCCTTATATCCCATTGTTTTTCGAGAAGTGATGGCAAGGTTTAATAGTAGTAGTCCTTTTGATTATCAGAAGGGGGGTCATTTCTCAACGCGAGAAAATTGTCATTTTACAACCAGGAATTTAAGTCATGTTTCAACGCGCCAGGGGTCATTTCTCAACGCGCCCCATTATTATATCACTGGATTTTCAGGAATTCTTCCAACAACCGGTGAGTATTGATTGATGGTCATAACTTGAACAACCAAGCATTCAAAACCATGGTTTCGGCACCGGCGCCGGGGAGTTGGAAAGGTCATGAGTGCTGATTCACGATGCGGGATCCGTTGGGTCGCAATGTCGCAAGCCTGTTTTGTAGATTTCCTTGCGTCTGATAAGACACAAATCTCTTGGACAGGTCGCCGAAAATGCACCATGACATCGCATTCTAATTCAGTTTGAACTCATCTTCGGCTACTCCAAGTTTCCGCCGCCTTTTGAGCAACAGAGCGTGTTGGAAAGTTATGAGTTGAGAAAGTTAAGAGCGTAGCATCAAGAACGTGTTGGAAAGATATGAGTTGAGAAAGTTCAGAGCGTGGCATCAAGGGTGTGTTGGAAAGTTATGAGTTGAGAATGTAAAGAGCGTAGCATCAAGAGTGTGTTGGAAAGTTAGTTCATCAAGTTACGACCGTAGCACCAAGGGAGTGCTGGAAAGTTGGTGGTGGAAGTTAAGAGCATAGCATCAGGAGTGTGTTGGAAAGTTATGAGTTGAGAATGTAAAGAGCGTAGCATCAAGAGCGTGTTGGAAAGTTATGAGATGAGAAAGTTCAGAGCATGGCATCAAGAGTGTGTTGGAAAATTATGAGTTGAGAATGTCAAGAGCGTAGCATCAAGAGCGTGTTGGAAAGTTAGTTCATCAAGTTACGACCGTAGCACCAAGGGAGTGCTGGAAAGTTGGTGGTGGAAGTTAAGAGCATAGCATCAGGAGTGTGTTGGAAAGTTATGAGTTGAGAATGTAAAGAGCGTAGCATCAAGAGCGTGTTGGAAAGTTATGAGATGAGAAAGTTCAGAGCATGGCATCAAGAGTGTGTTGGAAAATTATGAGTTGAGAATGTCAAGAGCGTAGCATCAAGAGCGTGTTGGAAAGTTAGTTCATCAAGTTACGACCGTAGCACCAAGGGAGTGCTGGAAAGTTGGTGGTGGAAGTTAAGAGCATAGCATCAGGAGTGTGTTGGAAAGTTATGAGTTGAGAATGTAAAGAGCGTAGCATCAAGAGCGTGTTGGAAAGTTATGAGATGAGAAAGTTCAGAGCATGGCATCAAGAGTGTGTTGGAAAATTATGAGTTGAGAATGTCAAGAGCGTAGCATCAAGAGCGTGTTGGAAAGTTAGTTCATCAAGTTACGAGCGTCGCACCAAGGGAGTGCTGGAAAGTTGGTGGTGGAAGTTAAGAGCATAGCATCAAGAGCGTGTTGGAATTGTTTTAGTTGAGAAAGTAAAGAGCGTAGCAACACGAGTGTGTTGGAAGGTTGGTTCATCAAGTTACGAGCGTAGCACCAAGGGCGTGTTGGAATCTTAGTGGTGGAAACTAAGAGCATAGCATCAAGAGAGTGTTGGAAGAAATGGAAGGCAGCAGGATGTTATTACCCCACTCCGCTTCCTCCGAACCCCTCAATCGCCCCGACCCGCCCGTCACCTCCCGGGCACCATCACCAAAAACATGATGGCACGTATCACTAATGCTTCCAAACCATGCCTGTTGGTATCACAACTAAGTGCCCACACTAGAGTTCACCTTGTTGGCTGCCAACTTTTCACGGTGTCCATCCAATTTGGGCCCAGGAGTCGCCTATGACGCAAAGATCTACACCGAAAAGTTGTTGAAAAAAATAGGCGCCTGGCAACATGAACATGTCGACATATGTCGACTATGTCTGATGTTTGCCTACGGGATGGGAATCAAAAAACGCATGCCATAAGATGCTTCAAGCGTTTCCAGGCCGCCCCGTCTGGCCACCGGGCAGTTGTACAGGTGCGGACTTCAACCAGCAGGTGCAACAGTGGGTGGAGTTCACCATGTTGCAGCAGGAAGGCTGGAAAGTGGACTACGTGCGCCCGCGGTGGGTCAAGCTGGCAACCCCAGAGCTAGCTAAGTTGGTTTTTATATGTTTTTATGTTGCCATTGCTGTAACTATAACTAACATGACATAACTAGACTTCCAAGGCCTCCTGTGATAAGTGTCTGGTCCTTTCTACCGCTAAGCATGCCTTGGACCTAAGCATATCTAAACCCTGAGAGAGCAAACATGTCTTGATGGAACGTGGGTGATGAAAATTACTCCCAATGGCTGACAAATGGATACAAATGAGCAGCTCGAACGTCCCCATTGAAGATTTTTTTAATATTTTTTTGCTATGTCCAGAAAATTGTAAAATGAAAAAGAACCCCAATGAAATCAGATCAATATTGCAACAAATGTCGCAGGGGCAACCCGAGTACTTAAGAATACTTAAGATACTTAAGACAACCAGCATTGCAGCCTTTTTTTGCGGACATCACCCAGTTACTGGGCATGATCCCTTAAGTTTGTTCTCTTAAATACAGCAACGGTTGAGAACTGGAACCGTTAATTATTGAAGATATTCCCATGCCACTTGGTTCTCCCTAGATGTTTAGCCGGCAGGTACTTGTTGCGCGGGGCTTGACGGACGTCTTGCCGAATCACTTCAACCTCTTTATGCGGCAGTCTGGTGCGCGATTCATGAGCATGCACAGTCCCACACAAGGGGCGCTTCGGCAGAAATCCTCACGAAGGTTGGGATTTAAGTGTGACAAAGACATTCAGTGGCTTGGCAGTTCATGAACATAGCGATTATGGAATATGGTTTGTAGATTTGTAGATGTTTGTAGCATCATGAAATCAGGTTCTCGCCATTATGACATGGGGCTGTCATGGTCAATGTGTGGATTTTTTCTCTCAAACCGTATCATTCTTCAATGCGGGCACATATCCCCGCGCCGTAGAAGACATGTCCAAGCTGATTTGAAGGTATTTCTTGAGCATTCCCAGCAGTCCTTTCACAAACCATCTTCCACCCTGGCGCTCTGCTGGATTGGAACATCGGTTGTCCACCCAGATCCAACGGTTTACATTGTGTTCCCCTACCAGCATTTTTTTTCTGAAATTCAAACTAAGGGTGTTTCCTAAAAGGGGATACCCCCAAGCCCAAATCATTTTTTGTTGGATTTTCCATTGTAAATCATCAACTTTGGTATAACCCCGTTGATGGACACTTTCATATAATATATTCACCATTTCAGGCGATTTTTTGTCCCAGGTCGTGTTGATAGGAGGCGCCCCAGCTATGATCAAGACCCGCCGGGGCTGGGTGTTTTCTGTGGCGTCGCAGGGACATGCAGCGACCAAACCCACAAAGTCAGGATGGTAAGCCAAGGGCACCATTCCACACAATCTTAACGGTCATACCCATTTGGATTTTTTTCATTTTCCAGAAAGCGTGAAAACGATGTTGGAAACCATTTGAAGTTGGTGTGTGAAAGGCCCCAATGAGTGGATTCTGGCAAGTGTATTTTCCGGTAATGAGCTGGGATGCACATCCACGATATCGTTGAAAACGATGCACTTTACGACAGCAGAAAGGTGATACCAACGCCGTTCAAGCAACACATACGTGGCAATCATTCATTTTTTGAAATTTGGGCATTGTGTGCTCATGGGAACATCGCAACAGGGTTAGAAGAGAAAGTGATGATGCAAGTGACAACGCCTTCGAGAAGCAGTTCCTAGCAATATTAGCAGCTTGCAACCATCAGTGCATGGGACATATGGGAGAGGAACTGTGGACATCCAGACAGTTGCTAGGTACTCATATAGCAACTCCTGACCAAGTGAGGTAGGTACATGTTGCCTTTGTTTTTTTCCACGGGGTGTGCGTTGGCTTGTATTAAGAAATCAAGATGAGTTCGAAAATCGCCGCAGGAGAGGTCAAGACTTGGTCAATAATTTCGTGGAGGAGCTGAACGGAGACCGCGCTCCAGCAGATGGCGCGGTCTTTATTGTGCCGGTGCAATATCAGCAAAAAATGCCTTTGATCGCGAACCATTTTCAGAGTTGGATGTGGCTGCTTGGCGGAAGATGCGCACTAAGATGTGGGGGTGCAAGTGGGCTGATTTTTGCCAAGGATTATTTGTGCACCACTTTCAAGCCAAGCTGATCTAGAATTCAAACATGTTGTAGATCAGAATTTAGTGGTTGATTTGCTGTATGATAGCTTCATGTCACTTCCACGTGCTAATACGTGCTAGCCCTGGACATAGAACATGCACAGCTTCAGCTGACGTGGATGCTCGTTGTTTTAATAGTTTCCAGCTGGAGGACCTTCATCAACTTTCCCGCGTGAATTGCCAGCCGTTATGCCTTGCTTCAGCATCATTGACTGCGACATTTGATGGTTTAAGAGTGAAAGTGATCATTTTTTGTCATAGTGAAAGCGGATTTATCTATTTTTTTTGATGCTCCACCCTTCTCGCTAAACTACATATATAGTGCCCTGCAGCCTGCGAATCCACCCGGGACACGGCTGGAGTGAAAGCAGTTTTCGGGGCCCATTGTCACCCCATGGTTTGACCATTTCCATCAAAACCAACAAGTATGTCTATTTGCTATGGGGACAAATCCCAATGAAACTCGGTTAGTTATGTGTTCGCCTAGAATGAACAACACCCCAGTTTGTTAATAAAAGGGCTTCAAAATTTCAAAATTGGTAAGGTACGATTCACCTCCCAATTAACCATCTGGGGCTGGCATTCTATCATGCAGTTCGTAAGGACCTATGGAACCCAGATGTATCAAGTCGGGCGGGATCGAGAAGGGCGGGATCGCGTGGTGATCCGGGGTACGCGCTGGCCTGCCGTGGTGGCAATGTTGCAACAAGCCGTGGATTTCACCGGTGGCATCCTGAGCCTTGGTTTGTGGGATGTACTTGGATCATTGGACCGGCAGCTTCCTGACCAGTAGGGTGTACCCATTTGGGCGCTTGTCGTGGGCAAGCGGCCAAGGCATTCCGAACCCACAAGAAGACGTTTGAGACAAACCTTGGTATGGGTGAATTTATGGTTTAAAATTAGATCATGTGTAGCCAAAAACTGGAGGAATATCATGTGCAGCTAGTTTTTTGGGGGAGGCTGGTTATCTTGGACCTGCAAGAGCCATCATTGAAGCTGGACAATTTAAATAATCGAATGCTGTAGGAGTTGAACGGGGGTGGGCTCACTACAAAGCCACGATCATGGCCAGCTGTTGCTCACAAAGTTCATCCAGAAGTCATAGCAGCTTCCCGGATATTCAATTTCCACATCAACCAGCATCTCTGACTTATCATGACAATACAAATCGAAGAAGTTGCGTGTGATTCTGAAGAATTCTTCGCCTTCCATTCCTTCCATCCCCTCCATGGCAACGCCAAACCTTGGAAGCCCAAGGCATATGAGTGGCCAATACCTGGATTGCTGGCGTTGCGCCCACATGTGCGAGCTGAATGGCATCGTAAATGCTCAATTTATCTCAGGACCCGATGAGCAGAGTGGTGGATAGGGGACAATAATGATCAAAATGCCATCACAATCATTCACAGTTTCAAAACGTTTTATATAAACATATATGAACGTCATACTCACAAACTGGTGTCTTCCTCTATCCTATGTATCAAGGAGTAAACCAATTACCTGCCAATATCTGCCATGTTCCAAGTGGGATGGACAATTTGTTTCGATAAAATTGGAGGACAATTTCAATCCACAAAGGATCAAACTTTCTAGTTGGTGGGTATCTACGGCATCTACAGATTTGCAACTTCTTAAAGGGTCATCCAATGTTGCCACTGTCTACACTCCATCTCCTTACGGTACAGGACGTAAGCCCCAATGTGACCCAGTCTATTTGGACTTTAGAGTCGGAAGCGGTTGTGCCCACTGTAGTTAGGTGGTAAGCAGGTTGTAGCTATCATGACATGTGCAGTTTTTAATGGAATATACAACCCACGTACAAGAGAATATAACTCAGGAAGTTTTTGGAGAATACAAACCAGTTTATGTGACTCTACCCCTCACTAATTAACTATAGATATACCTACTGTACCATAAACCTGAGCTAGCCTGCTGCTCATAACTTACTTTGGTGTGTGCTCCACCTTGCAGCTATAGGGGATCCCAATTTGTGATAGGTCATTTGCTTCCTCCTCAGCGGGATCCGGATAAAAACACGGTGCGAGAGCTCTTTAAGCCCCTCAGTTGCGGAAGTGTTGTGGTGAACATTGGCAAATGTTGAGGCGATAATTATGGGAATAGCTGCAAGATGCCAAACATGTATATCTTTGAAATATTTTGTTGCGGCGGTTAGTATCTAAGATTGGCCATGGCGCCATCCTGACATCACTGCCATCGAACTTTGCAGATGACCTCGGGGGTGTTGTTTTTGCGAGGAGCGAAGGAACAAGAGTTTGGTTGTTTCTTGATGTTTCTTGTAGTTATTTCTGTTTTTTGGTTTTGGTGGATTTTGACTCCTTGGCTTGTGGGGTTTGTGAATTTCTTGGCTGTTTGGCTTCTGGTGTTTTTTGGGCTTTTCGGCTTTAGGCGTTTTTGGATTCTTTGGGTTACGCAGTTTCGTGTAGACCAATGCTCGCTTACTTTCTTTTGATTTCGGCGTGTTCACTATGAAAGATTCAATCCCTCAGATTCCAACAACCACCACCTCGCCCTGGCCCTGCCTCTCAGCCTCCTCCAGCAAATAGCGTGCAAGCAGCGATTCAATCTCCAATATGCCTATCTATGGTGCAAACACCCCCTAGGGTATTCAATACATTTCAATACAGAAATGCACAATAATAACATCAAGAAAGCCTATACCCAGCAATCCGGTATCAAATTTGAAGAAAAGTTGCTAGCGTATATTTCCTAAAGTGATGCAAGTATCAACCACATGACACTTTCCAACCGGAAGATGATGCACACTGATAGATTCAGGCTTGATATTGCTAGAAACCGCGTGCGCATGCTTGCAGATGAATTCAAGATTTCAGCTACATCATGACCATGCCACCTGCAGATTCCAATTTCCGCATACTGCAATTACTGTACCGCAAGCTACAGATGCTAGCTCCAAAATGCTGCAAATACTTTGCGGATGAGAGAGAGGCATATCGCAAGCACTGTGCAAGATGGAAATTCTAGCCCAAGAATGTTGCATGTACGATACCAGCAAGACATTCAAGGGTCAAATTAACATACTGGCAGGAAGACACCAGATCTTAACCTAAAGGAAGTAATCATAAGTAATCAAACAATACACTTACAAGAGCCCTTTGTAGGATTCAAGGCCAAGCCTCCAGTAGGCTGATCTGCAGCCATTGACTCTTTCGAGTGCAGTTCAGTTTTGCCCAGTTCGCCTCATGGGTGGGGATCATGTTCACAGTGGCCATTCTATCTCGCTGTCAAGGTATGTCTTGCAGCTGGACAATCAGCAGCTGTCGAAGATGGCCTTCTGGCTGAACTTGGGGCACCACCAACAAGCAACACAGTTTTTCACGCAGTGTTCTTGCAATTAATGTGTTAATTAATGCTCTTGCTGCTATTGTTGTCATTGTTAATGTCTCAAGTATATCCCGGAGTTGCTTTGCGTGAAAGCCTGTGTATATAGAGAGAGAGAGGGAAACCCTGCACATGTAAAACACGTGCTGTCCTGTAAAAAAAACCCAATGTCATCACATTCATCCGCATTTGTCTTTGTTCTATCGGCATTTTTGGCTGGCTTAACCCCATATCTTTGTTGGCTTTAGTTCCTTCAAAATTTGGGTGTTTTAGCCACGCATGGCATTTCGAACAATGATTAATGATATCATCACTTTTTACTTGTACATTGTGGGTGGGATTTCCATGAGTTTCCCGTAGTTTTGTGGTTAATTAATGTTAATTATATAAACCCATTTTGACCCCATTTGTCTGATGGTTGAATTAATCAATTTGGATGATTTTGGATGGTAAAATTCTTCACTTTCGTGATCGTAACTCATTGAATTCACATTTTTTGACACTTACAGTATAAACATATTAAAACCATTTTGGATCTTCATGTGTTTTGACAATTGCAAGCCCCAGTTGTTTTTGGCCAACAGCCGCTTTCCATGGCAGTCGTTGATCGACCTGGCGGTCCACGCCTTGACCCTGAAGCAGCAGCGCCAACCCACCTGCGCCACAGTGCGTGCGGCGTCCAGCCAAGCGGTATATGCAGAGTACAGCCAACTCCCAGCCAAGCAGAGCAGCTTGGACCATGATGGACCTGGCTGAACTGTTCCAACATGTTCCAACTACGAAAGGTCGGTTATTGTCACTTGTCTATTTGTAAATTATAGCCATATTGTCGGTAACCCGAAGTTTAGCCCATGCCATGACACATGAAAGGTGGTTGCCTTTGCCAGGAAAAGCAATGTAGCTTTAAAAGTTGGGATGTGACAGATGCTGGAAACGTCATGCCATGTCTAACCACCCTGCTATGTCACGGGCCATCCCAGTAAGCTTCCGCAAGGGGGGTTTGTTTCCTCACTGATGGCAGCTTCACCCTTGATGAAACTACAGTAATAAGTTGCATCGTTTTCTCCATGGTATGGCCACAAGACCATTGTGCTGTGGTGGTTATATAAGGACTTTCCCGCCCAAAAAAACACGAACAGGAAGATGTCAACCGGCAGTCAAACGCATACTGGGATTAACCCTGCAAAATTCTGACGCGTTTTCACTCCTTGCAGGTGCTCCATTGCTTTTGGCCTTCGCGCGCCTTCAGACCTCAATGTCTCAGGCCTCTCGCCGATCGTGATAGCCTCCATAGGTCACTTGTACACGTTCTTAATTACTTCCTTCTATCGAGGTGCAGTGCACGCACCTGCACATGCCATGGTCCACGGCAGGTTAAACCTGGAAATTGACCAACTTTGTGAGTTCCTGTTTCCAACACGGTGCAAGGTTAAATCGCCGCCGCTGGCAACCTTTTTTTATACTTCCATCACTAGTGCACATGCCAGTGTTGTCGTTAGTGATTTCTAAAATCCTTGTGTGCCTGTGAATATCCAATATATGATTGTTTTCTTTGTTTGGGGGCATGACCACCCCACATAAGTTAATGATCCTTTATTGTCCTGCATTTAAGATAGTCAAATATTTCGTGTGTGGTGTTCACCAAGTTTAATCTGAGGTCCATTGAGGTCCCATTGTTTGTGATTTTGGATATCTAGAATGCTCGCCCTGGTGTTCAAGGAGATTGACATTTGATTCCACATTGGACCACTTGGGGTAACTATTAGGTTCCACATGGATTGCATGTTTTCATAGGAAATCAACCGTTGACACCTTGTTGCATTTTCTAATGGCATTAACTCCTTAGACAATGGGCCCATTAGTTTTTTGGCTAAGGGTGATGCATGGCCATACGTATGACCCATTGAACATGATGCGATGATTGAATCTTTGACCCCTTGGTTTATTGAAATTGGGATAAGGTCGTCACCCAGTTGGTCACAAAATCAGCCAACTAGCCAAATATATATATATACATATATATATATACATATATATATATACATATATATACATATATATACATATATATATACATTCATATATTGTAATATCAATTATTTATTATTTTCTGTTGATTTCATGATCCATGTCAATGGCAGGTTGACACCCATTCCTAGATGCTTGCCTTAGATCCAAACAACGGAAACGGCATCGAAAAAAAAGGGGAAAATTCAAATGGTTTTTGGTTTTGAAGAAGTGCATTTAAGATAATCACTGATGTAAGGAGGGGTCTGGGATACCCTCTCCTCACATCCCTCCGGAGCGCTCGTGAGTGCTCTAAGCCCTACCTAGCCGTTCATTGAAGGCAGTTTTTTTGACAGCTCTAAGCCTACATGATTTTTTCCCCTGCGCATTGAAGACAATCAAGGGATCACTCCGGAGCACTCCCGACTGATGTAGTGAGATGTAGTGAGAGGGTCTCCCAGACCCCCTCGTTACATAGTGATTATCTAAAATGCACTTAGGTTGATTTGTAAACTTTGAATTTTCACTATTTTTGCTTTCATCAGTCCAGCAGCCCTGCCAGTAGTTCCTATCACTTATTGGGCCCACCCAGGAACAGGGAAAAAACATAGTTTTTCAAAGCCTTGGGAGGAATCCGCATCACCGAATGAAGCCTCCATGGCGCAGTTCCCATTTTTCTTATTTTGAAGGAAAATAAGGAAAATTAACGGGACTCCATAGTTTAGAACTTCCAAAGATCTATTCAACCAATGCTATTGGGTTTGGTTTTGGCCGCTGCAGGGCGCCAGGATTTGGCCACCAGCTGGACTTCCCCCCACAACCCCTTGACCCCACACTGCATAGACCACCCCTCAAATTAGGAGCAGTCAAATCTTAAGATTCAGATAATTCATTTGTGGAGGCTCCGAAAATATCAAGTTCAATATACAGCTATGACAATCTAGGGGGTTATTCATTTATCACATCACCACACTTGATTAAAAAAAACATGTTTATTATAGGCAATATTTGATTATCTTAAGTGCACCCCAGTATATATTGGATATATTCCCCATTATCTCCGTCATATTCAATTTTACCCAAGTGTTGTTGATTAAGTTCAACCATTAGAGGGTCATCCCAATTTTATAACTGGTTAGTTATGCATGGGAGAACCCCAGGGGACTTACTAACGGTTACTAAGTGGGATGGTCCTCCAAACCTGCAAGGTGGGCAGCTTCATTCAGCAGCGCTTTGTCGACCAAAATCTTCAGACACTTCAGCGCTTAGGCCACCATGGCCGGTACATCACATGTTCACACCCAAGGTGGAATCCGGAGGGTGAGTTCACATGAGTTCATGGTGATTTCACCTCCAAGGTCACCGGCCAATGATGGTGAGTATGCTCTCATTTTATAGTGGGTTTTTAATGGTTCATAGACTTTTTCAACAAACAAAAAATGTACATGGTTAATATATGTTAATATCGCCATCAACTTACCATTTACGGTGAAATTGTGTCAATTCCCCCTTGGGGTTCACTATTGATTGGGAGAAATCGGTCGATCGGTCACACGCCAGGACCCTTCCTGGACTGCTCCGATGCCATGCTCCTGCGTTCCAAAGGTTCCTGGCTGATCTGGCGTTATTCTTATTGATGATATATGCTTGAGATTATTATATTATATTTTTTATAGCCCCCATGGTTGGGATATGGAGCCCTTACAACTTCGGTGACTTGATGATTTCACGTTTCCAACAGTTACTGGTATCTCCACTATGGGCGTGGGTCAAATTTGATGAGACCTTGGACACCTTGGACTCCACAAGTGATTTAAGACTGCAGCCCGGTTCAACAATTTGTTCATGTTTATACCCTAATTGAGGATCCTTTAGGCAATTGTTTAATGTTTGCTATGTTTTTTGGGCGCTTCATAGTGGATGGTGGAGACTTTGGTTCAAGCACAAACTATGCGACTGATAGGCATTGAAATACGCTCAGCATTGCCAGTGACAGCCGCGACCATGATTTGGCCGATCTTTGCCGCTACTGCGCTAGCTGTCACCGATGGCAGCTGTGACGTGCCAAACTTCGTTCATGCCGAACTTTCCCAAGATGCATATCCATGACCAACTTAGCTGGCCAGATGCCAGGGAGTCCAAAAACAAATTGCAGTCAGTCGAGTTAGTTACTCGCCATCGGCGAGCGTGTGACTGACCAGTGGCTTGGGATGAACAAACCAGACATTCTCAGATTTGCTCCGGCTCGACGGCGTCAGGTCTGGTCGAGTCAGGGATTGTCAGGGAGACAACCTGGTTGGCTTACGGCCAGACCCCAGGATGGTTGGCTTGGAAGAAAAGAGCTGATTATCGGTTAACCAGTTTTGGCAGGAAATAAAAGTGCCTCTTGAGAAAAGGCATTGAAATGGACCTTTTATGACGCCGGAAGATTGGTACAACGGCGTGCCTGTGACGGCCGACACAAGGGGTTATGTAGAACCAGGTGCATCGCATTGAAGAACTCTGACACATGGGTGGTTTTTGCGGGTTCAAATATCGACACTCCAGAGGTGGAATGTGATTTGGTCTAGCAATTCAAAAACTTGTTGAAGACCATGGTCATGTCATCGACTTGTTTTGAACACCGTGCTCACGATCCTTTGATGCACAAAGATTGGGGCCGAAAGTTCACATGAGTTTTGAAAATAGCTACGCGCTCTTTACAGTGTTGCGGGAGAAGGTTTACCTGACCACTCATGGGTTACAGTACAATTAGATGCAAGTGATGCAACGTGGGAATGTGTGCAAAACAGGCTGTGCACTGATGCATTTTGAATGCAAAAACCAAAGGTGGTTTCCTTATGTTTTCTATGACGCTTGACATTTGACCAAAATCACAGATCTTGACACATATCTAGATGTTCGATCTCTGGCGCAGAGAAACAACTAAAGACAGATGATGAGCTAGTTTCGGCATGTTTCGGCCATTTTGGGCCAGCCAGTTTGAAGGTTTATGACGTGGATTTTTTTAGCACAGGCACATGCCCATTTTTCTCCACCCTGTCTGGAATGATTTGAATTGTCCAATCAATCTTTCCATGGTTGCTGCAGAGCGTTGAGCATTTTGAAACGAAGAAGCGTCCGGGGTTACCATCTGAAAATTCAAATCTCCAGCGGTGTATCATCCTCCATAGTCTTCAGAGTTATGGTTTTGTCCCAGTCCTGGATGATCCTTGTGGCAAAGTGCTGGCCACGTTTCATGGGTGATGACTCAATGACGTGGCTAGACTTAGCAACCCTGCTAAGAATAGCTGGGTTACAATTGCACTAATTGCACATGCACTTAACATTTTTTGTTGATGTATATGTACATGTATGTATTATATATACATGTGTATATGCTTTGTCTTTTGAAATCCTTTTATACTAATTATGTATGTTTACATCGTAGCTAAGACTAAGACATAGGCCTTCACCAATGTTTGTTCAATTTCGCACGATCTTGCACAGGCTTCATTGCTGCCAAGGAAGCCGTGCCCGATGATGCTTTGTTGACTTTCAGGGGCTGCAGCTCACGGAGAAAAAAACATGAATGTCATTTTTGTCAGTCCAAAGTCGTGGTTTAGGAATGAAAAACATCTGACTTGGGATCTAGGGGATACAAAATCAAAGGCATTGGCAAATTGGTTCGAAAGTTTGACACCCGGGCCCCTCATGTTTTTTTCGTTTTATTATTTTTTTGGGGTTTCGGGTATGCCCCAGGTGCGTTCATCGATTCCAGCATTTAAGATCTGCCAATCTTCCCCAAGTTGGAAAAAATCAGGGGAAAAAATCGCATGGTTTCCAGCAAAAATCTGTAACTTTTCCCTATCAGATCATCCCTTCCGCGCCTCAGGATGCCCAATGGCACCGCTGGGACGACGTGCTGCGGCCAGATGGGCGGCTCGCGAATTTCTGGAAGGACTTGAGGACGCTTCGACCAAAGTTGAATGATATTGGGATTTATTGGGCATAGAAAAAACAAAAAAATTATCATGTGAACGTGCATTGTGACCTGACAATGGGGGAGCTGTATATATATATTATTGTTTTACATTATACATTTAGTAGAGTATATGGAAATATAAATACGTTTACTGTATCTAATCAAAACTAATTTATTATATTATATTTTATCAACATTTGCTATTATGTTTTAGTGTATTATATGTTATGGTCTATTGGCAAAAATATCTATATCTATTAAAATTATTGATAGATACTTCCAATTGTTGCAATTTTAGTGGGAAAATGATGACGCCCCGACAAAGCAGTCAAGTTGGGGACATCTTCCAGCTCGCTGCCCTGGGTAAACCAGGTGATGCCCCAGATACCAACTGGGGTGAAGCACCAAGCTGCGCCAAGTGGGAACTGGGGATGACATTTTACAACAGATATTGGCATTGGAATCGCTAACTATCCAAACTGATGCTGGGAATCCAGCAATCATTATCAACTGAAGCTGGAGAAGTGTTGGATTTTAAGGTCATTAGCCGAAACATAGGAGATCGCCAAGTGAAACCTCGATACATCAGGAAATTCTTCCAGCAGAATGTGGGGCTTGCAAAGCCTTGGGGCGTTAGCACGCCGCCGGCCGACTGGCACACGGTGCCTGATGTGATGTGCGATGTGCTGAAGCGTTGCGCCACTCGCTGGAGGTCTTGTGAATTACAGGAGCGGTTTAATTAATGGTTATTATATAGTAGCATCTTCAAATAAAGGATAATTTTCTGGGATGATTATGTATATATATATGTATATGTATATGTGCATATGTGTACATATATATATGTATATATATATATATATGTATATGTGTATATATATATGTATATGTGTATATATATGTATATATATATATGTGTATATGTGTATATATATATGTATATATATATGTATATGTGCATATGTGTACATATATATATATATATATTTATGTATATATATATAGATGCATGCTATGGGGAAATGATGGAATGCGTTTGTTTAAACGCAGTTCAACCACTATATGTCATGATTTTGGGCATATAGTGCATGTCGACTTCACAACGAGGTCGCCATAAATGATGGTTGACAGGGAATGATTGATTCCCAAGAGTGGCCTATGTCGGGTCTGTGAAGGATAGTATATAATTTGTCCACGCAGTTCGGCGATTATGACCTGTGTGGGGATATAGCGGCGATGTTATGGGGATATTGAGGGTCTTGCATGGGAGTTTAGCCATCAACCCAAACTATAGGTATAGGGGTTAGTTCTGCTCCCCATGATACATCTGAGACTTTATCAGAACCCATGAGCTGGAAACCTTTTGGGATGCCCCAATGCGGAGTCACCTCCATCAGGCTATTGAAAACGACACGTTGCTAGCCTAACTATGGAAAACCATTGTTTGCCTAGGACCTAGGAAATGATCTGCAACTCGTGGATGTCCATATCTATTAGTTTACTGCAGGATCTGTTATTAAGTCCACTTGACCAGTAAAAACTTGGCCGCTGAACTGCCAGGATTGAACTCGTTTTCATTTACGGCTGGCTGAGGCATGCTGAGGCAATTAGATCAACAGTGCTTGCAAATGTTGCTTGAAACACGTTCCATGACTCTTCTAGCCCTTCCAGCCCGACAACCCCAAGAATGAACCAGGGACATCCCCTGTTCATATCATTCGTCTGCAATGCACACAATCAAGATCAATAAACATGCCCATATATATGATCCAGACAATTCGCCCACTTCAACAAACAAAAAATCACCCCCCATTGGCAGACAAGAATCGTCCAAATTTTCCCGAGGTGCAGGGAACCAATCTCTTGGTGGACCTTGAGAAGGGCATCTTCCGCCCCAAAGAGCCTTCCGCCCCTGCTGCGCCACCAGCCCCCAAGACAGTCGCGCCACCGCTGCCCACGGGCCGCTCCACGTCGTCGGCGAGTGGAGCAGCGACGACCCGAGCGCCAGTGGAGGAGCATCTGACGCTGGTGGAGCATGCAGAGGCTGTGGAAGGGACGGTTTTCACGAAATTCACAGGTGTTTCTTGTTACATTGTATTGTTGTGTTCTTTTTGATCTTGTTTCGGAATAGGTTCTGGTGAGTTGGAACCCCAAACCTTGGAGTATGCGTTTCCTCCAAGAGTTTGAAATGGGGTAGATGGAGTGCGGTTTATGCGGTTGAGACATCAGCCTTCAATCAATTTCCTGTCTTGTTTTCTAGATATTTGCAGGCGAGTTTTTTTTTTGCGCACTTGGACAGTAACTAAATGCAATTTAGTGAAAGTGGTGATTTTGTGGTGATTTGTTTCTGATCGTGAACATTTGAATTCTCTGGCACGTGTTTTTTTCAACGCGAAACATCCAATCAGTGCGTCCTGGTGGTCTTCCTGCAGTCCGTACCCATGTGTCGCTGATGTTTGAGAACATCTCAACATCTGAACGCCGCATAGAAACCTGATAGAATCCACGAACCCGAATGCATGTAAACACTCAAGATGTGCTGATAGCCATTTGCAGTCTACATACATTCCATGCGTTACATTGGACAACCCCCAAGGCCAAACCACCCAACAAACACACGCTGTAGCAGCAAGACTCTCACACTATGCGCTGCGCATTTCATACGCAGCATGACACGCTCTACACTGTAGAATCCACACTGCACTTCACAATTCCAAGTCCAAAGTCCGCACTTTCCACTCCACCCTCGACACTTTCCACTCCACACTCCACACTTTACACTCTACACCCCACGGTCTCTTGCTGAAAAAAATGCACCCCACACTTCCCAGTACTACTTCGTTCTGCAAAGCTTGCACAAAGTGCCCCCCAGTACTCTTCTATTCTACAAGCCTTGCACAAAGTACTTCACAGTACTACTTTGTACATTTTTGTGCTACAAAAGCACCTCCCAGTACTTCTGTGTACTACAAGCATCTACAAGCCTTGCATAAAGTAATTCCCAGTACTACTTTGTACTACCAAGCTTGCACAAAGCACTTCCCAATACTGCTGCTTTGTATTGCAAAGCCTGCACAAAGTACTTCCCAGTCTGAAATGAGTCTGGAATGACTCGGAAACGAGTCTGAAACAGGTTTGAAAGCTACTTCACACTACAAAGCTTGCACAAAGTACTTCCCAGTTTTACTTCGTACCACAAGCGTTGCAGAAACTATTTCCTAGTACTACTTTGTACTACAAGCCTTGCACGTACTTCCCAGTACTACTTGGTACTACAAAAGCAGCTCCCCATACTAAATGGATTGCAAGGCTTGCGCAAGGTACTTCCCAGTACTACTCTGTACTGCAAAGCTTGCACAAAGCACTTTCCACTACTACTTTGTACTGCAAAGTCGGCACAAAGTATTTCCCAGTCCGAAACAAATCTGAACAGAATCTGAAACGAGTCTGAAACGAATCTGAAACGAATCTTCGTATTAGAAAGCTTGCTCAAAGATGCTCAAAGTACTTCCAAGCATTTTTTACTACAAGCATTGAACAAAGTACCTTCCAGTGTTACTTTAAGTACTACAAGCATTGAACAAAGTACATCCCAGTATTACTTTGCACTACAAGCCTCGCACAAAGTACTCCCCAGTAGTTTTTCGAACTACAAAAGAACCTCCCAGTACTACTTTGTACTACAAAGTTTGCACAGAGCACTTCCCAATATTCCTTTGTGCTAAAGCCTGCGCAAAAGACTTCCCAATACTACTTCGTACTACAAAGTCTGCACAAGTACTTCCTTGTTTGAAATGCTCCGTCATACTGAAGAGCTTGCACAAGTACTTCCCAGTATTACTTCGTACTACAAGCATTGCGCAAAGTACTTCTCGGCACTTCTTTGTACTACAAGCCTCGCACAAAGTATATACTTCCCAGTTCAAATTCGTACTACAAGCATTGCACAAAGTTCTTTCCAGTACTACTTTGTGCTACAAAAGAACCTCCCAGTACTGCTTTGCACAACAAAGTTTGCACAGAGCACTTCCCAATACTCCTTTGTGCTAAAAGCCTGCGCAAAAGACTTCCCAATACTACTTCGTACTACAAAGTCTGCACAAGTACTGCCTTGTTTGAAATGCTACGTCATACTAAAGAGCTTGCACAAGTACTTCCCAGTATTACCTCTTCTTACAAGCATTGCGCAAGTACTTCCCGGCACTTCTTTGTACTACAAGGTTTGCACAAAGTATATACTTCCCAGTTCCAATTCGTACTACAAACATTGCACAAAGTTCGTCTTTCCAGTACTACTTTGTACTACAAGAGGTCTCACAAAGTTCTTCCTAGTACTACTTTGTACTGAAAAATCATACAAAATCACCTCCCAGTACTACTTTGTACTACAAGTCTTGCACAAAGGACTTCCCAATACTACTTTGTATTACAAAGTTTGCACAGAGTACTTCCCTATCTGAAATATGCCTGAACATGTCTGAAGCAGACTTGAAAGCTACCTCGTACTACAAAGCCTTGCACAAGTACTTCCCAGTATTACTTCGTACTACAAGCATTGCGCAAAAAGTACTTCCCAGCACCACTTGATACTACAAGCCTTGCACAAAGTACATACTTCCCAGTACTACTTCGTACTACAAGCATTGCACAAAGTTCTACTTGGTACTACAAAAATACCTCCCAGTACTTCTTTGCACTACAGTCTGAATGCCACGAAGTCCCAATGACATTCCTCAACTTCGAAACGTCACGTTTAGTAGCAATTTTTGTGGGCACAGCGCCACGCCTGCCGCACGAAATAAAGTCTCGCAACTTCACAACATCGCATTTTACGAAGTCGGACGCCTGCTACGCGAAATGACATTTATCTCATGTTCAAAACATCACACTTTGTATCAAGGCCGGGCACAGCGGAAACAAGATAAGCGAGTGAAACACGCAACGGGCCGCAAACAAAGCTCTACCCCAAGACCCCCTTATACCAAGAAAACAAGGTAACGCGGGGGCTCGAGGCCCCTGACGAAATGAGCATTAAAATTAAGCAGCAAATAATCAGGGAAAACAAGAACCCCTCCTACGCATTCGGGAAAAATATGGAAAAATGGCAAACCAGTAGTTGACAATTTCGGGTCAGGAAACCAACCCTTATTTTTCCGAACTCCCTGTGTTCAAGGGCTGCTGAAGTAGCAACAATCAAATCATATTAGAAATTGGTGTTTATCCGGGTACCTAATGAGGGTCAAGGTATGTGAAATTAGAATCAGCCATTGGTTTCTGAGAGGGTACATTGACCCCCGCGACAGGATGTCATGTTTGAGTTGAGCAATGAGAGAAAGCACGATGCGGCGGCTTACATGGAACTGAGCATGGTGACGCAGAAGCTTCAAAAACGACTTGGACAGGAAACATGGATTTGTTGAGTCGATGATTCTTT
>CAMXCT020001813.1:679906-689283 GCA_947184155.2 Cladocopium goreaui
CTCGGACGCAGCACATGCAAGCACATGGGCCGGGACCACTGTCACCATGCTATCCCATTGTCCATGGCATTGATGCACTTGCATAAACTAATGCGTTGTCCACTAAGACACGTCATGAATTTGTATATGTTCACACGCACACACACACACATCTTCATTTATATATTCATATATACACACTTAAATATACGTATATTAATTATATTGTGTTGAATGTCACTGATGTGGACATGATTGTCATTTGGTCAGCGTAGAGATGAACTGTCGAATTGCCTGTATATCGTGAATTGTGTTCATCTTCCCGAAAACCCATCCGCGGAAAATCCTCTCCAAGTGAGACAAAAGATGTCGAGGTTGGCTCAATGCTGGTTTGAAATTCCCTACCCTGAATTTTTCGGGGTCTTGACTTCAAGCATTGTTGGAGCATTCCTTCTTGCCGGAAACAATGCATCCAGGAACCTGGCCTGGCAAAGGGACAAAAAACATTAGTGATACTGGAGAGATTTTCAGTGCAAATTATTTGTGCAAAGTGTCATCCTGGAAGTTGCTGAACGTCTGATTTTGAAAATTTTGTTTGTGCCAGACTTTGCTGGTGAACATGAGAGAGATTGTCCTTTTGAAGCCGACTCTGTTAATCCTACCTGGTGACAAAACCTTTTTGTTGCAAATAGCTTCAACAGTAGAAAGCTAGTCCTGCTGCATGCTGCACGATCAGTGAGCTCAACAAGAGTGAAACACATTGTCCCATTTTGATTGTCGCGGCTGCCGATCCATGGCAAAACAAGTTCGCACAGCATGCACTCAGCCCCTTCGAGGGTTGGAGGTTGGGCCCTTTGCTTGAAAGTTCTCAGAGCGATGTCTGCGGAGGACAAAGTATGCCACAGCATCCGAGCATCTGCCAGATTATCCAACACGCAGAAGCCGTCCGGCCTTCGGGGCAAGGGAGAACAGCGGCGTGAGATTGCGCAGTTCTTGCACAGAAAGTATGGATTTCCGAGCATGGGAGAGCTTCCTTCCCAAAAAATGCCGAAGACTGAGAAGAAAGATAAAGGCCGATATGACATATTTCCTGGCGGCCCAGGAAAGGAACAGAAAATCAGGATCGCCTTGTAGGACCCTGGTGCAATATATCATGATGGCTGTTCGATGTGCAAGGCTACAGGGGAGTTGGCTGCCCTCCATGAAAGCCACGGGGAAAACAATGTACAACAAAATCTTTCAGCGTGTAGCTCTGCTAAGTTGGACTGTGGCTCTTCTAAGTCGGAAGAATTAACAATTACCTTTTGGTCGGTACAGTATATATGTGCGGCGCCATGCGCGCATACCCAGGTACAAGTTCAGTGCCTGCAACCTTCTTGCTCCCAAAGGCCATCTTCCCCCCAAAAGGTTGCCAGAATTCCTCACCACGCCAAAGGATGTGCCAATTGTTGCCAGGGACTGCTGGGGCTAGTTGACCCTAGGGATTGGCCTTCTTTCCAAGTTGCAGTCAGCCTTCTCTTTGATTTTTTTGCTCATCCAATCCTGCTTGAGTGGACATTCGGGAAATATATCTCATTAAGCTTAAGTGTCATCAATATATGCAAGCCCGCAACCCGCACGGGAGGGTCCCGAACCTCCCCACACAAGCCCGCGCCAGAACTTCTGGAACCCGCACCAGAACCTTCCGGAACCAGCCCGAAACCCACCTCCCCACCCTCCCGGAACCAGGCCGGAAAACGCCCTGCATGCAAACGGGGCAGTATGGCCTTGAGCAAGTTTGCATAGCTATGGAAAATCGCAATGTTTAATTTGTAAATCACCTATAAAAAGGCCATGTCCCATATAGCTATGTCACGTATGTCAAATTAGCAGAGGGTAGTCCCCAATTGTTTTTTTTGATGGTTCAAAGTGGTGGCTGAACCAGAAACTATTTTGACTACTTCGGGTTCGCCCAGGTGGTGCAAAGAATTTTGCCGGGACTGCTGCCCAAGAAAGAGCCTTGGCATGTGCTTTTATGATTTTTCTGCTGGTATGTCTTAACTCTTAACAGTTGTATATATTTATATAAATATTTTTTGATATCGCATACATGTATGGGATATTTACAAAAAAATACTGTTAAGTAGGTAAATCCCATCATATTCTTGCTATACCCCCCATGATATCCCCATAAATCGTTTCATCCACATGTTGGCGAAACCCTATGTCTATCCATATCTATAGTTGCGAAAACGCTGGCAGGAGCCGCTTACAAGCATGCAAGAGAAGGATTTTTGCGCTCTTCTGTCCCTCTTGAGCAGCAACTTGGCGGTGAAGAGCAATGCCGCCCAAAAAAAAAAAATCACCACTGTCAAAGCCAAAAAATGCATCGAAAACCAGCATGTTATTTTTTTTGCTTCTGTTTATACGTAGATTGATGGAAATGGCGAAACTGTTTGTATTGTTGCAATGTTGCATTAGTGTAGGGTAACCATGTGTGCAACATTGCTTGGGAAGCTGCACTTGGGAACCTTTCTTTGGAACTCTTCTTCCGAAACCCGAAACTTTGTCGGGGGCCCTGCTTCCGAAACTTGCTTTCGGAACTTGTTGTTTGGAGCCTCCTTGCAACCTCTTTTTCCGAGACTTTGCTTGGAAGCCTGCTCTGCTCGGGAATCTTGCTTGGGAACCTTGCTGCTCAGAAACTAGCTTGCGGACCTTGTCTGGAAATCTGTTGTTGGCAACCTGGTCCGAATAAAACTTCTGCATCGAACTTACTTGGGAACCTTTTTTCGGGGCCTTGCTTGCGAACCTGTTCTTGCAAACTTGTTCTTGGGAACCTTGCTTGAGGGTAGATGGGGAACTTGTTTATCGGAACCTTGCTTGGGAACCTGTTCCTCGCAACCTTTCTTGGGAATCTGTTCTTGGGTAGTTACCTGGCTTTAAAATCGCCTTGCCCAAACACATCTTCCGGACACGTTGCTTGCAAACTTTTTTGAACACCGGTTGGTGCGAAACTTGCTTCAGAATCTGTTCCCCAAAAGCCTTGCTTGGAAACCTGTTCTTGGCAGCCTATTCTTGGGAAACTGCTCTTGAAGACCTTGCCTGGGAACCTGTTCTCAGAAACCCGTTCTTTGGAACCTTGCTTAGGAACCTGTTCATGGAAAAGTGCTCCGAGGATTTTGTTCCGGGGAGCAATGCCCGGGAACCTTGATCAACATCTGTTTACATCGGAACCTTGCACATAACCTTGCTTGGCAACCTGTTCTTGGGAACCTTTGCTTGAGAACTCCGCTTGGCAACCTTTTCTTGGACACCTTCCTTGCGAAACAGGTTTTTGAAAACCTGTGCTTAATGTTTGAAAACGTTTCTTGAGAACCTTGCTTGGGAATCTTGCTTAGGACCTGTTCTTAGGAACCTTGCTTGGAAATCTACTCCTAGGAACCTATTCTTAGGAACCTGTTCTTGGGAGCCTTGCCTCGGAACATTGCCTTCAGAATCTTGCTTGGGAACTTGGCTTTGGAACCTTGTTTGGCAACTTGCTCAGAAACCCAGCTTAGGATCCTTGTTTGGGAACCTCGCATCGGAACTTTGCTTCGGAACCTTGCTTGGGAACCCTGCTGGGAAACCTCTTCTTCGGTATATACTTCTTAAGGCTTAGCAACCTTGCTTAGGAACCCTTAGGAACCTTGCTTGCAAACCTGTTCTTGGGAACCTTGCTGGAAACCTATCATTCGGAACCTTGCTTGGGAAATTGTTCTTGGGAACTTCTTAACATAGCAGCAGCAACCTTGCTTGGGAACATTGCTTGGGAAATCTTGGGAACCTGTTCTTGAGAACCTTGCTGGGAACCCATTATTCGGAACCTTGTGCTTGGGAACCTGATTTGGAACCCTTGCTTGGGGACCTGTTCCTGGGAATCTTTGCTTTGGAACCTGTTCCTGGGAACCCTGATTTGGGAACACAGCCCTTGTTTGCAAATATAATAAACCCTTGTTTGGGACCTGTTCCTGGCAACCCTTGCTTGGGAACTTTGGTCATGGGATTTCGGGCTGCTCCGACTTGCTTCGAACCTTCTATACTATGGCTGGAGACCCCAAGCTTACGCTGTTGGGGAAAAGGAAAACATATTCTTTCGTGGAAGATACGGTCTCACCATGCCTCACCAGTGGCAGTGGGAGAATGGCCAGGACAACCCGCTGAAACAGGCTGAGAGTTGTCACAGGTGATGGCTTGAGACAGAGCGCGGCAAAACGTGATTTCCCAGCTCGTTTTTGCCCCTAAGGGTTAACGGAAACCAAAAAACGAGAAAATGATGTAGAGTTATTGCACATAAAGATTTCCATTTAGCTATGACGAAACGGCCACCGTCTCATAATTATGGGATGGCGAAGGACTCGGCAAGATATTTTTCTGTCACGTTTTGGGAATTCACCAGGGTGAATAAAACATCGGGACTCACACTGATCCAATGGCATTTTATCCGTACCACGGGTCCGAACTTCATAGGAAATTATCATGTGCAAGTGTGGGCCAGCCGTCCTGTGTCGCTCGGCGCACGGCGGTAAAGCCAAGAAAGATGAGGATACACACATGGTGATCAGATATTAGCGGATATAAACTGGGTTCATTGGAGGGAACGTTTTGGTATGGGTCAAACAGGTATAGCCATAGAAACCACAGATGGTGGGGTTTGTTTTTCCAAAGAAGGCACCAAGTTGATCAGGAAAAATGCGTGCCTTACCCTGGGAATTTTAACTTTGCAGAACTTCACAGCGTTGAACACTTAGCTGCAGTACGGCCATGTTTCTAAATTTTCCATCCCCGGAGCACACGGCAGTGACACTAAGGAGAGACCACGGAAAGATGTCATCAAGGTGGGACCTGGCTGTTTAATATGTTTGAACAAGTCACTCATCAGTGGAGGTTGCATCCAATTTGGAGTTCAAGTTGGCCTTTTTCGAAGGAATCCGCATGGAGTCTATTCCTTTCCGTGGGTTTCCTTGTTTAACAGAGCTAAGCGTACTAAATCAAGTTGCAAATGCCTTTGTAAATATGGCCCTCGTCCCCTCACATGGCGCATTTGGCTTATTTTGGCTTTGCATGTGCTTTAGCTCTAAATATGGGTCAACCTTGTATGTATATCTTCGGCTACGATCCCCCCCCCAAAAAAAAATGAAACAGGGTATTCGAGTGGTCTCATTTGTTTGAATAATGTTGAGACTTGGAAAGCGATAATGCTCACCATTAAAAACATTCTGCGGCATTCAACACCTTGCCAAAGAAAGACATGTCGAACATAGATCCTTCCATTAAATATTTGAATGATTTTGAATATATCGGTAATTACCCCACACAGATACAATATGCGCCAAATGTTGCTATTTTTCATAGATGGGGCTCTAAACCCGAACAGCTAAAGGGTGCCTTGCCACGATTTAATGATGTCCCCTGCCGTGACAGACCTTCCGAAGAATACCTTGCAGAAGCTGTGCGGCGGAAACACTAACACCCCCGAACTTCTGCGCAGCATCGCGCCGTTTACGATGGCTACTCGGTGTTTTTCAATGGCACGGATCTAGACGATCAAAACTTAAGGCATCTTAAGGCCCAAGTTTGGATTAGTTTGATCTTTTTTTTTGCGCAGATCATCCCATTTGAGTGAGAATTCCAAATGTTGAGATGTTTGACCCGTGCCATTCACTTGGCTCCTTACATGTGTGGAGATGGGCGCCTTCCAGTTACCAACCGATAGTTTCATAGGGTTTTCAGTTGTAATGTTGCAGCTGCCGCGTTTCTAGACTTTGTCTGCTCCGGAAACTCCTTACTGTTGAGTCGGAAAGCATTATTGTAATCAAAACCACTAGCCTAGATTTCCAGAGGGCAACTAGAGGTAGTTTTTGCCTGCACCCCAGGCATTGTAAGAATATTTTGCACCATACTTAATCTCTGCTCCCTAATACTAAAACCAACCCCCCAAATTGTAAACACGGTGGTTTATTTTTATTATTACGGGTATTTGGTATTAGGGGCCTACATGTTTGTATTCGTATAAGAGAGCAGAGATTATCATTAGTTTTAGCAACCTACAATATTTGCCAGAAGTCTTGCTGCTGCTCCAAATGCACCACTTCCCTTTAAAAAACCCTTATGAAAGTTGCCAAAAACCTAGCTGGAGTAAGGTCAGCCCCTGTTAGGAAGATCCTTATTTTAAAAAAAACTTTGCCAGAAGTCTTGCTGCTACTCCAAATGCATCACTTCCCTCAAAAATACTTATAAAAGTTGCCAAAAACTTAGCAGATGGGACAGGGAGGCAGGAAATCATTAGGACCCTAATAGAAGAAACATTAGGTGTGATCCTATTTCCATTAATAGGGGGTACAAGCCATTATTTCACCATCCAGTTCTCCTATTGATTTTCAATTACCACAAGTAAGAACGCAATTGTAACCCACCAAAAAAAAACGAAATTGCCAATCCATTCCTATTTTTATTAATTGGTGGAGTTTTAGCATTAGGGAGAAGAGATTAAAACATACAAAATTATATAGCTATCCCGAGTTGGGCTATACACCCAGCTAGATCAAGAGTTTTTCTGACTTCCAAACCACTTACTCAGCGCGATGCATATACAATCGCCATCAATCGCCATGATATTCCTACCACATATTTAATTCAAATTGATTCCATCACATCCCGGCCCTCCATGTGTTCCATTGGCTTTCCACCTGAGACGATGGTGATGCAAGCGGTTGCGACCTTGCATAAACGAGGCCACAAATTCGAGGAGCTACAAGAAAACCGGGTCCCGTCGCAGAATCCAGATAGAGGATGCTCTATGGCTTCCTGCAATCCATTGAACAAGAAATGCGCCCACAAATTTGAAACAATTTGAATATGTTTCAACAAGGGAGGTTGCCGGCCGCTTTTCAAGGGCTCACCAGAGACAGCTCCACAAAGCCCCAGATCACCAGTGAGTTGCCATGTTGTGGTTTCACATGGCTTGCTTCATGCTCCTGGCGCTGCTGGCCGGCACCATCCAGAACAAACAATCTGTTTACAAAATGGAGGGGCGCCATCGCAGCCACAAGCATTTCCATGATACTCTGACTACCAAACTACCATTTTGTAGAAGGTTCAAGGCATTTAGGTTGCAATCTCGGGTGCCAAGATACATGGGTCTGTTGGAGGGGATTGTGGCGGCTGCCTTCGCAATAGGCTTGGCTACGGGGAGCCTACTTGTAAAGTGTCTCTGCCGACCATGTGGATTTCGTAGTGAAGATGTGATCGCAAAGTTTCCAAAGCCTCCAAAATTTTGCAGCCTCAGTCCAGAAAGATTCTTGTGATGACCAATTTTCGGCCCAGTCTATCTGGCTGCTTCTGGTGGACGCTATCATGTGAAGCCCGATTGCCAGATGCACAAAAGGCATTTTTTAGATATGCAGGCGCTGCTTGAGAGATGTTAAGAAGAAGCCGCACTCAGAGTGGATTCCGTGCTAGATAGATAGATACATAGTTTACTTGAGGGATGCATGAAGAGATCAAGAGAATTGCCGAGTAGGGCCAGAAGCACCAGATAGCATGAATTGTTGGCAGCGAGCTTCGCATAGCTACCTAGATGCAGAATGCAGAGATGGGGGCATCAAGAAGGGAGCGGGAGAGAGAGAGAGAGAGAGTGAGTGAGTGAGTGAGTGAGTGGGTGAGTGAGTGACAATGAAAGTCATGTTGATGCATGGATGGCTTGACGGAAGGCTGGACAGATAGGTCGGTTGCTAGATAGATAGCTAGATGTCTACAGGTCATGGAAGCTTTGTCGGCAGCAGGCTGCAATGACAAGCTGACATACAGCCATGCCTGTGCTGAAAGTAGATCGTCACGTCATCTGTCTTTGGCTACAAGCGGATGACAGCTAGCGCGCTTGATGTGAGATGGAGACATGGACCAGTGGATAGAGTAAGAGATAGATATATAGGTTGATAGGATGGTAGACAGATGGGTTGCTATAGGCTGAGAAATTCTTCTGGCGTATATTCTGATTTATTGGTTGCACGCATAGTGACAGTAGTCAGCAGCGCTAGCACACCTTGTTGCGTTGTGACTACCCCCGTTGCCATGCTGCAAGTGGCCGTGCCAACTGAGAGGCTCGGTGCCACCTGCGTATATGGAGCTATACTTGGCCTATGCTGCTCCATGTTAGGCTCTTGGCAACTTGGAGGCTATGTTGGGGCTATATTCGGGTCATGTTGAGCTTATGTTAAGCCAAGAGCAGCGTGTTCCTTTTAAGCCCTTACCCGGCCCAAAAGGAACACGTCGTTTTGGATCATGTCGGGTCATGTTGGGCGTATATCAAGCCTATGTTTGGCCTATGTTGATCCATGTTAGGCTCTTGGAGGCTATGTTGGGCTCAAATTCGAGCCATTTTGAGCGTATGTTAAGCCAGGTTTGCGTCTTCCTTTTGAGCCTTTACCCGGCCCAAAAGGAGCACGCGATTTTTGGATCATGTTGGGACCCTGTTGGGCGCATATGGAGCCTATGTTGGGCCTATGTTGTTCCATGTTAGGCTTTTGGAGGCTTTGCTGGAGCCATATTCGAGCCGTGTTGAGCTTATGTTAAGCCAAGAACAGCGTGCTCCTTTTAAGCCTTTACCCGGCCAAAAAGGAACACGTCGTTTTTGGATCATGTCGGGACCATGTTGGGTGTACATGGAGCCTATGCTGGGCCTATGTTGATCCATGTTAGGCTCTTGGAGGCTATGTTGGGCCCATACTCGAGCCTTGTTGAGCTTATGTTAAGCCAAGAACAGCGTGTTCCTTTTAAGCCTCTACCCGGCCCAAAAGGAACACGTCGTTTTTGGATCATGTCGGGACCATGTTGGGCGTGTATGGAGGTATATGGAGCCTATGTTGGGTCTATGTTGGTCCATGTTAGCCTCTTGGAGGCTATGTTGGGCCCATACTCGAGCCTTGTTGAGCTTATGTTAAGCCAAGAACAGCGTGTTCCTTTTAAGCCTTTACCCGGCCAAAAAGGAACACGTCGTTTTTGGATCATGTCGGGACCGTGTTGGGCGCATATGGAGCCTATTAGCCTATGTTGGGCCCATGTTGATCCATGTTAGGCTCTTGCAGGCTTTCTTTGGGCCATATTCTGTTGAGCTTATGAAGCTTATGTTAAGCCAAGAACGGCGTGCTCCTTTTAAGCCTTTACCCGGCCCAAAAGGAACACGTCGTTTTTGGATCATGTCGGGACCATGTTGGGCGTGTATGGAGATATATGGAGCCTATGTTGGGTCTATGTTGATCCATGTTAGGCTCTTGGAAGCTATGTAATTAGGGGCCATATTCAATTGGAGCCATGTTGAGCTTATGTTAAGTGTTCCTTTTAAGAGCTCCAATTTTGAAGATGTTACGGTGGGCTAAGTAGCC